>JAZHYW010069475.1:0-11669 GCA_037355805.1 Ixodes ricinus
CAGACGCCATGTTGTGACGTAGTCACTTACGGGGTCAATGCCATTTCTCCTTTCGACGATATTAGGCTTATGTTGATGCCTGCTCATAAAGGAGATTCGACCTTCTCAATAGACCGATCACACCAGCCAGTTTGACTACGCCACCGCTTCCACAATGCATCGAGGGAACTTTAGTCTTTCTGCACGTGCGACAACCTCGCATGGAACTCTGCGCGTATTGACCTGACCACGATATGGCACGAGCCCTCGCTTGCACAGCCGTCTGACTCCTGCAACGTCGGCCTCCTGTGAATTAAAGTTATGGCGGCGACACGCATGCGCCGAACACTCAGGGAGATCGGTGTATTATTATATTTTGATCAATGTAATGTCATGTTCTCAAACGTTCGCGCTTGCATCCCAACCGCTAGCGTCACATTCTCATGAAGGTGGAACTTTTTGCGATGCATAGTTTATTTACGCAAGCCAAAGAAGGATGTTGTTGTTGTTTTTACGGGAGCCGTTTGGTACTTTCACACTCTCAAAAATACTTTCTACGTCAACACAAGATCAAACTGTTTCGGTTTCGGTTTCAATTTTCTAAACAATTAGACCCAATAGAAGAAGTAGTAAGTAAGCCTTCTCTTTGGGCGGCATTTCACGCCACCTAGTGTACATCTCTTACAACTACACGGCATTTCTCATGGTTGCCTTCTAAACTTTTTCTGACGATGCTGACGATGGTAAACTGAGGCGGCGCTGGCGGCGCTTCGGTAGCGTTTTTCAAATGCGTCGACATGGCGGACTCGCTTGAAAGTAAGAATTTTCCTCGGTGTTGTTTATCGTTGTCCGCGTAGGCGTGAAATCCTGCCGCACGCTGGCATTTCAAAATCACATAGTCGCAGCTGGCCCTTCCCAACTAAACCGTCGCTCCTCCGCTGCATTTTCATGAGTTACGGGCCGAACAGAAATAAATACGGATTGAGTAAGCCTAATCGCAATCTTGTTCCAGCAATTTTGAATTCACCTCCCAAGCTTTCAAAAGTTGGCGCATAAAGTGAACCAACTACTCGCAGTTCAAAATGCATCGGATCTGAAAAGTGTCCAACGTTCCTTGATCATCTTTTCTCGTGCATTCTAGGTGAATCGGCGGCAACGCTCCTGAGTATGAAAGATGGTATGTTTGAGAGTTGGTTGCATCCTCGGTGTTGTAAGATGTATGACGCTTCAAGCGGGCAGCTTGAAATGTCGTCGTTAAAATCTTATTCTTTCTTACTACTGATAACGACGTGATGGAGTGCTCTTGTTCCATTTCTAGAATTCATCACTCCTACAACTTTTATTTTCCAGGTTCGCTCAACAGTAAGCAGAAGGCACCACCAGTGGTGTCACGAAATGTGAGTATGCTCTGGTTTCAATCGGATTTTTCGGACATTTGAGACCTCGAAGATGGGCCGTTGAACAGTTAAGACTATCGTAGCTGTTCAATGTGTCCCCGAAAAAACATAATAGTGTTTTTCTTGCTGTTTTCTTCACCGCAAAAATGAACTATGCATTGCCAAGCGCTCAGCCTCCCCCAGATGTAGCACTGGCGGTCCACACTAGATGTCAGAGTTTGAGAACTAACCGTTATCTTATTCAAAAGTTGTAAGTTATTCCCGGAAACTTTCAATGGAGAAATAGGGACCTTCTTATTAGCTGATGTCATTCATTACTATGTATTTGTGTGCTTCGTAAGCCACCATTGTCCACTTGAAAGTTTCATAATATCACTTGTAACCTTTAAATCAGATGACGATTAATTTTGAAATTATGGCATCTGGTCTGAACCGTTAGCCCTACATTCGGCCAGAGACTGGATGTTCGGCGATGCATAGCTAATTTTTGTGGTGAGGAAAACGCTAAGTTTGTTGGGTTAGACACGCTGTTGTGCGACTTATAACTATATTCAGAGTGACATATTTTCTTTGGTGCAGCCCCCACGTCTGAGGAAAAGGAATCGAAGAATATTCAACGATTATGAGGACACATCTTACACGCTCTCGAGGTCCTCGGCACGCAAGTCTGCTCGTATTGCCTCACCAGTAAGTTCCTCATACTATGAATAGCCATGATCTACCATTTTAAGAACTGGTGCAGTCCCCCCCTGTTGGAGATGTGGTTCTTTGCTAGGAAAGTCCAGAAAACAAATGGTGCTATTAGGAAGGAGAAGGCAGAAGCCTCTTTGTACGAACTTGGGGGCTAAAGATAAGCTGCAATGGGGATGAATGTGACATTTTGGGCACTCAATCTGGGTCACCGCAGCTCATTGAAGCCAACAGGATTTGGCTTCAATGCTCGAAGGATTTTTCGTGTTGGCTCGTACCATGCCCATGCAAATTCATGCCGATAACCTCTCAAACTGGGAATTCAGGAATGGGTAGATTGAAAAACCTCTGCTCATGCTTTCTCCATTAAGTTATCTTCACATACAACATGTTTTCAAAATTAGGTCAAATATGAAATGTTTGGAGGGCTCAGTGAAGGATTGACGAACTTATGTTGAAAGGCACAAAAGGGCTGTATTCCTCGAATTAGAACGCTACAACTTATTCTAGGAGAGCTAGAATGTTTCATAATAAACTACATACTGCTCTTGTTTGTCTGGTGGACACAGCCTGCCAAACATGTATAACTGCTTTAGTTCCTTCTATTCCCTTTCTATTTTTGTTTTTTGTAGACAAATTTGATTGTGTGATTTTTAACCATACCTGACCCACTTTCAGCATTGCCTCATCTCTCAAGTTTTTCTGCATCACAACCATTAATGTTTCCGGGACCAAGGCCGTACTTGAAATCGTAGAGTCCAGATAGTTGTATTTTCTGTTTCTTAACATATCTGTAACACAGTGGGTATTGTGACTGACTTAGTGACCCCTGTTGGGGTTGCACTGCTCCACCTTGGCAGCCAGTTGGAAACTCCACCAGTGACAGCTTCCATGTTCTGGCACATAGTGAAGCGCTGCCCTCTCCAACTCATTCTAATGTGCCCACAGAGTCTTCGCCCCGTCTGCGCCTTCCCGTGGCCATGTTTGTCGATCTAGTCCTGGAGTAAAGGTTCGCGACCTCGATGTTCAAAACCTACCCATGCCCAGCGTTGCTCTTTCCGTCGTTCAACCCGCAGGAGTCGCACGGCCAGCGGGGGTCCAGTTGTCTGTCCCGCATAAGCGTCAACAGCGGCTGCATGCCGCCGTATTTTTTGTTCATCTGCTCTGGAAGACACTTCTACAAACCGGCTGTGCATTCGACAGTTGCGAGATCATTGCGGGATGACATTCTCCTGTGCCGTTCGTTGATCAAATCTGCATGAGAAGTATTTTTCGCTCCTCTTATCACGAGATTGCTCTTCTCTCGCCGACAGGTTGAGATCATCACGGCGGTTTTAGCCGGCGCATGGAGAGGACCTGTGTCCTCGATTTCCAGGTCCTCTATAAAAAAAAAAGTTAGTGCCGAGCGTGGCCCTGAATGTTTTGTATAGTGCCGTGCTCAGCTGAACTGACATTCATTAGAAACAAGGGTTGGCTGCTACACAGGTTATCTATGCCAGTCTGGCCGTGTTCAGTATGAAATGCTTCTGCTAGAAGCCGCATTGTGGTGCCAGTCTTCTCACACACTTCCAATATACTCACGGTTGAGGGTCTCGTGGGACGTACATCCAGCTTGAACTCTAGCGAGATTTCATACTGGTTAACTTTCACCCTATGGTTTTCTGTGCTCCGAGGCAGTTGTTTTCCAGCTCGCTCTAGTTCTTTTGTATTGTGATTGAATGCACCAACCATAGTAGCCGGTGACATAGAGGAGTGTCGGCCGTTATTGAGTGTTCACATACCAGCCGCCTTTGGAGTTAAGACGAGCTGGCACTTGAGCGGTCAGCTCAACAGCAGCAAAATGGTTCCAGCAAATGTGCTGGAACAGCGTTAAGGGGAAGAAAAAGAACTAAGCCATTGTGTTTACGGTCCAAATGCATCCCCCAACGTGCTTCTTGAGTTTTGACATTGGTAGAGCTACCCACGATGCTTTCCAAGATCCAGCAGCACTAAAAATTATGTTAATGAAGAAAAGTCTGCACGCTAATAAATTGGGAATATGTCTGGGTAAGATCATCCGAACCTGCCCTTTACAGAGCATGGGTACTGCACTTTCTAAGCGCACTTCTAATAGCTGTTGCTTAGATCTTTGGCAATTTTCCCTGGCTGAGAACGGCATACTCATTTGGAGTTGGTTGGAATAATCGTTAGACTTTTGGCTTCATTGTTTTCTTTTTTCCCATGCACTGGTCTCCCAGAAAACCGACGACCCTGAATGGACACCGGAGAAGAGGCCGGGGGACGGAACATAAAGAAGGAACCGGTATGCTTTAGTACCGCACGCTAGTCTCGTAGTTTGATTTTATCAATCCCTTTCCTATTTTGAAACTAGTCTGGTTCCCTTCTGTGAACTCGCAAAGCGCTCACCACGGCATGAGCTTCGCAACTGCTCTTCTTGCCTTGCAGCCGCCTCCGGTCGTGCTTCCCGACAAGCGCGTCATCCAGAAGGTGGGGATTCGCTTAAGGAATCTGCTCAAGCTTCCCAAGGCACATCGATGGGTCTGCTACGAATGGTTCTACTCCAACATTGACCAGTAAGAACACAGATGCTCTTGTTCCTGAGGAAGAGCAGGGAAACTATCATACTTGACAAATAGCCGCTTCAATGCGTTCGAGGCAATGTGCCTTTACTACTGATTCCAAATTGATGGGCTAAAATGTCCGACTCCCAATTGATTGGTTCGAATGCTGGCTGAGGTGCCCACAGTCTTACAAAGGTACATTGTGGTAGTGGCGCCGGGGAACGCTGATATTTCGGCTGTATGTCAAAGTTCTGCGAGTGACCAAAACCATACTTTTGAGTGGTTAATATACTCCGTTCACCGCTGAGCTGAGTTGAAAGCTACTTGCTCGAGTCGTCAGACTAGTCGTACGTCTGTCTTTCACCGTGTAATCGTGCTTCCACCATGTCCCCCCGTGCCCTCGCGTATAGCGGAGTCGGGTGATGAAAGGGAGACAAGGCGCGGATCCAAGAGGAAGGCAACAAGTGCAACTCTCCTCCCCCCTTCCCCCAAACAACAATTGGCTCTTTCTTTTTAGGAGTAGGGAAATCTACATTTTGAGGGCAGTGCATTGTATCTCATTCATCACTATACTTCGTTTCAGCTTGGATCCAGACGCAGCGGATGCTAGAAGCGCGAGCTCCGGGCTTTCAGCGTCCCTGCCAAGCACGCGCGCTCGTGCAGTGCAAGAACTGTTCAGGGCCACATGCTCGCGCTCGTAGCACCGGCTGCGTCTGGACCCAAGCTGAAACGAAGTATAAGCTGACAGTGTGGGTTAGGATAAGGTAAAGCAATTGCAGTGCAAACACCGCAATTGCTTTCTTGCATGTACGTCACAAAAAGCTCGCTACATGGCTTCTATCATTTTTTGCAGCGGAGCTGTTAAGGGCTAGTTTCCCCAGGATCGTGTCCCCCGCAAAGAAATGTCAACACAACACTCTGGTTGCCACCGTCGCTCATAGATGGCGGTAGCTGCCCAGAGTGTTGTGTTTGCCGGTTATCCGCTTGCCGCCGTCGCTCACAGATGGCGCAACCTTTCGAGCCTTTCCACTCTGGCTAGCCGACTTGCAGCCGGCCATTACTTCATTCCCACCATGGTACAGCTTCGCTGGTCTTCCTTCTTCACCAAAGTGGAAAGGCTAAAAGTTTTTAAACTTTATCTTTGATAGGTGGTTGCTTTTAATTGATCTCAGTTATGACCAAATTTTTGCACAGTCCCCGCACGTTTCCTTCATAGCTCGAGAAACAATGTGCAATTAGTAGTCCATAAAAATTTTCTGAGGTATCCCCCCCCCTTTTTCCAAAATGGAGTTCTGGATCTGCTCCGAGGGAGACAGACAGTTTATGGGTCCGGTGAGCATGTCGCAACCATTACCCTGTCAGCTTGGGGGTAAACATGGTGTCCTTTGCTTGGGTATCAGGTGATACTCCTTGATCCGTTGTTTTGGAGTAGCAACATTCCCAGTGCTGCTTTTAAAAAAAATGAGGCACAGCACTGAACTTCAAAGGCACCACTGTTTTTCCAAACCCACTCGTGATACACGTCCATTCATAGAGGATGTTTAAGTTTTGCAGCTGTAATGAGAAAGCATTTTGCATAGTGGAGACGATTTTTCGTCTTTTCTTTGTTCCACTCTACCTTCAAGACCACTCTTCCAAGGAGACAACGAGTTCTGTGCCTACCTGAAGCAGTCTTTCCCTCTGCTCAAGACCAGGAAGCTGACACGTGTCCAGTGGTGCAAGATCCGCCGCATCATGGGCAAGCCCAGGAGGTTCGTTCAAAGGATCTCCCAAAACCATTTTTCTTTCTGGGCTCTATCGCGATGGTTTTGAATGTTTAGTAGGTTGTGATGACCGCTTAAATATGTAAATCTCACTGCAGCAATTTTTGTTTTTATTTGGAGGGTCAGGTTTTCAGTGTAGGCTTTGGGTCGAGCATCAGAGCACAATGTTCGTGCTCCGGTGGACTTTATTTTTTTTTTCAGTAACTTCGACTTGTTTAGCTGGGTATTAGGACGAGGCAAAACGCACCTTTAATAATTGGGGGTTTGTACTGAGTGGACTAACATTTATGTGCACAGAGTAAAATTGGGCGGCTTGCCATTTAACAGTTTTTGATTTTTCTTATAAATAGGGCCGTTATGAGTCAGCCACTATACTCACTAAAGAAAATAGTCAAACCAAAAAGAAAGTGGAGCTGCTTTGAAACTAGGGCTTTCGGGAGCGTTACTTTCATAAAGCATTGTTGCCTCGCGTAATCTTTATAATAGATCACTACCAAATCGGCGACATGATGAAATCCTTCGAACCGACGTTTGTCATGGTTCTCTGGTAGTACACCGAAAGGTCTTCAACTCCGACACGCACGGGGCACGGATGGGCTGTTCAGTCTCTGGAGATGTCTACCGTCATAAAGGCGTCTTTTTGGCAAAACGTGCGCAATGGCAATGCTGAGCCGCCAGTCAACATGCGGGAGAACTCCGAATGGCAATAGTGTGCCAGGAGTTGCTGCGGTGTCCGAGATACGGTAGATCGCGAGGAGAATATTGAGCTTAAAGAACCCCTATGAAAGAAAAGAAATGTTTGCTTCAACCCGTTCGCTACTGCGCGCGTCGTGCGCTGCCGGGTTGTTTGTACAGTTAAACCTCGTAGTAACGAAGTCGGTAAAATTCGAATTTACTTCGTTACATCGAAATTTCGCTACATAAAAATTCGAAGAAAACGTTAAAGAGAGTTTCCACAAATGTTTCTCTGGTGCACAAAGCTCACCGAGGACACCTTTATTTCAGTTGAAAGTAGGTTCGTTACGTCTTTTCCTGCGGTCCACTCTTGACATTATTATTCGCATCACACTAACGCCAGCATAGCCACGATGGCCTGCATCGCGTCTTCGTCTTGCTGTGTGCTCGTGAACCGCCTCAAGACATCGATCACGTCCATTACTTCACGGTTACTGAGCACATCGCAGGTGTCTTGCTCATCAGGCTCGCTGTTGCCACGAACATAGCTAGCTATCGCCTCGTCGGTCACCTCCTCCGTCGCTTAATGACCGCAGAGTCGACGTATAGAAATTGTCGTCGAGGTCGAGCGTTGTCAGGAGCGGCTTCGTCGCCTTGAAGGCTCCATCACCCAGGACAACGAGAAAACGCACGCTTTTAGTTAGGCCTGCAAAACGAACTACGCAGCGCAAATGGAAGCCGACGGACGAAAGGGCGGCGGCTCTCAGTGTCCTCTAGCTGGCCGTTCTATGCACCAGACTCGCCAGAACTCGGCCTGTTCCACCCTTTGCGCTTTATCGATGGCCCGTTTCAGTCACGTGTGCTTTTCAAAATCTCCTTCGGGACCCAAAAGTTTGTGCTCGGATTGTCCATGAAACTTCGTTACATCGAAATTTCGCGCAAACGGGACTTCGTTACATAGAGTAAAAAATACATGGCGTGCATACACTTGCGGTTAGAAAAGGTATGCACTTACGTTACATCGAGGGTTTACGTTACATAGAAGTTCGTTACATAGAGGTTTGACTGTATTGCACGTTTTTCCTAAAATAGGGCCACATTAGGTGTGACTGTTTTGCTTGTATAATAAGCTTTTACAGTAAAACTCAGTGCAGAAAACAAGAAAACATGTTTATTTACATGCTTAAGTGGTTCGTTCAAGTCTTTAAATCAATAGGCCCTCACAGATTCTTCCTCGTATGAAAGATCTCGAAGCACTCCATCCTCGGTCGCTTAGGCGTCGCACAACCAGTGCGCTCTTGTCGTGATTCGGACTCAGAACTGCTGTCGGAATCGCTCCCGTCGTCGACAGAAGGCTCCGAAAACTCACTATCCTCACCAGACGTCCCGTCATCATCGCTGTCGAAGAGGATATCTATGATTTCATCGTCAGAAAGGCCACACCGTACACTGGACGCTGCCATCTTCTCCAAGCAGGCAGCGATCGAGCGGGAAAGACGACACACAAAAGAACAAGCTCAAACAAACACAGCGAACAGAACGACCCTCGCCATCTGTTGGCAATGTATCTAACTACACTACCCCAAGTCTACATAGCGCGCCATCTATGAATGGCTCTTTAAAACAGAAATTCATGCAGACCGGCGAATCGCCGGCTTTGGCAATATGGCCCCTGACGGCACGCTCGGCGATTCGCTGGCTTTGGTAGTAAATGGGTTAAACAGTTTGATTGGGACAAATAATTTTTTAGAAGAGACATATTGACAGTGTGCACAAAAAGTTTATCTGTCATGGGTCGTTCCAGAATGACCATCTCGGTCTTTTTCCCGCCTCAGCGTGAAGGGGAAGTCTATCCACCTCTCCTCCGCGCGCCCGAATTGCCGAGAGAGAAAACAAGTGAAAAGGAGGTGCCTACCAACCAAATCGCGTCTGCGCGCGATCAGTATTACCTGTTAAATTATTTTTTGCATATCCTTGTCCCAACCAAACTGTTAAACAAAAAAACACAAAAAAACATTTGTTTTCTTTTTAGGGGCTATTTAGAAAGCATCAAGTGTCATTGGAGTGTTTGAAGTAGAAACATGTAAGAGTTTGAGTCAAGGCCCATTCACACATGAGCGCTAACTCAGCTCTGAAAATAGCGCCTATTTTTGCAGTGCCGACATCACATGATACAGCGCCGTTCCTAGCGTTGGTCTGGCCCCCGGCAACTTATGTGCGAACCGGCTTTTTGAGCCCAGCCACTGTGATTTGTCGAACGACATCCCCGCAACGCTTGCGCAGGTGTTCGCCGTCATTCTTCGAAGAGGAGATCCGCTCCCTCCATGAGGCGAAGAAACAACATCCGACAGGGTGCAGCAGCGGAAGGTGCTACACCGCGGACAACTTTAGCAACCTGCCCGGCGATATACCGCTGCCCCTGGTCATCGGCACCAAGTCACCGAGTACTGCCCTCCCTACTCTCTGGGCGTCCTCCCGAGGAGTGGCGGGCGTTTGTTCCTTTCCGGTGTTTAAGCTGCGCTTGCGGAAGCCCCAGGATGGACTGTTTGAGGGATCCATCGATGCCGTGGACACCCAAACTGCGACGTACCGGACGAAAGTTCGATCGCTCCGGGCTTGGTACCCACTCGGTGCCGGACTACGAAGTTCTGGTACGCTTCCTCTTTGGGCATCCCACTTGACTGCAGGACATGGCAGGGAGTTTTTTCCATCCGCGAATAGCGTTCTTTGGCTACTTCACGCGCTTTTCGTCTATGTCATCTATCTATCTGGCTATCTAACCTCTTACGCCGCGGGTCGATAAATAAATAAAAAAGACCGGCGCCGGCTGGGTTGAACCGTTGACCCTTTGATCAGCAGGCAGACGCGCTAACCACAGAGCTATGAAGGCAGTCATTCAACGCACTCTTAACGGTTGTTTATATCTTTACCATAGGACGCGCTTTACAGCGCTGTCACAGCTACCGGTGCGCGGCGTTCCATGCACGAGGGCTCATTCCGCTCTCGTGAGGCTCGAGCACGGCCGCTAGCTCACCCTCTCCCGCGCTCGGAGAGGGTGATGCTAGTGGCCGTGCTCAGCCTCACGAGAGCGGAATGAGCCCTCGTGCATGGAACGCGCGCGCACCGGTAGCTGTGACAGCGCTGTAAAGCGCGTCCTATAGTAAAGATATAAACAACCGTTTAGAGTACCGTTGGTTGAGACTAGCTGAGACGCCAGAAAGTCTGGTCGGTACCATTTTGAGTGTTTGTGCGTATGGCGCGTGCTTTGCTCGCCTTCCTAAGTGACACAAACGCACGTGCTGGGCTGCGGAGATCGTGCGCAGGGCTGTGAAAGTGTCAACAAATTTAGAATCGCCTCAAGAGTGGGCTGGCGTATCTAGAGTGTGCCGGCCACCTGACGAGCAGCGCATAACTCCGCACCGTTTGATGCTATTCGCATTAACGTAGATAATCATTCCCAAAGGATGGGTTCTGCCTGTTTGTTGCACTCAAAGAGTCGGTAGGAACCCGGTTAACCATTTACAGTTAAAACCTCGTTTATTCGGATCTCATGGGCCCGGCCAAAATGTCAGGGTTATCCGACGGTCAAAATATTGAAAGGACAAAGAAAACTGCGCGAAAACGTTTCCCTGGCGACATACCTTTATTTTGAGAAGAGAGCTGTTATTGCCGCCTGCTTTCTGGGCGACATTTGGCCAGGAGACAACAGCTTCCCTTGGCGCGGTGGTTGCTCCCCCGCACTTGCACTGTCCGGCTAGGCATCCCACGTGCGCTGCAGCGATTTACCACAGCAAGGCACTCTTCTGAGTTTTGCAGGTGCACCGCCTTCCACGGCCGCTTTTCATACGCCAGAACCTCTCGCTCTGCGAAAGCGCTGTACGGGCTCGGCCTCGTAATTTTCATGTACGTGGCCAAGGGGCTTCTCTTGACATCATACCTTTCCATCACTTGTTGTTGAGATACGCCGTCCTTGAAGGCCCTCAGTATTTCCGCTACTTCGCCAGTCGCCGGCCTGGGTACAGCTGCAACGGAAAAAGGGTAGCTTCAAGTGACCGATGACTGGAGTGGCAAAAGCTCGCGACACCCGGCGCTATTTTTCCCGAGCACGCCAATAGCGAAAGTGCCAGTCCCGTTGCATGTTTCACGAGGGTGTGCCGGCAAAATATTGAGGTAAGATAGCTGTTGAAATAGAGGAGCTTTGAGGATGGGCTGCTTTCTGCTGGCCACCCTGTGTTGAGGCATGAAGCGTGACAGTCACTCTCGCTATCGGTGCGCTCGGGAACAATTGCGCTGCGTGTCGCGATTTTACCCTTACGGTCGTCGGTCCACTTGTGCTACTCTTTTTCTGTTGCAGCTGTACTTCTGCCGCTTCCATGCCAGAGGAGACTAGCGCACTGACGCCACGGCAATTCAGACTCCAGATCAAAACTGATGCGGAACACGGAGGACCAGAAGAGGGAAAGACGCCACGCGGGAAGACCGGAAAAATTGCTTGGTGCACCTCGGATAGATAGCGGTCATACTCTTTGGAACGGATGGTAGCTTGCGCCACCTGCCGAATTCGTCCGAATTAACCATTGCGCACCTCATTCCCTCCGAATTAA
>JAZHYW010069476.1:0-51141 GCA_037355805.1 Ixodes ricinus
ATAAGTTTAGAAAGGGTTATATACGTAAAGACAGGAGACGGGACAACACATCTTTCATATTCTAAAAGATACGTTGTCCCGTCTCCTGTCTTTACGTATATAACTCTTTCTAAACTTAAATCATTACCAACGCGCTCACTAACAAGTATAAGTCCTCTATACTTCTGTTATAAAAGAGACTGTCGGTCGGTCGGTCGGTCGGTACAGACATCGATTTGATGTCTGTGACCAAAGAGACAGAGCAAGATGTGTGGCGTTTTAAGCATCTGTTGGAGGAGACGTCTTGTGACACATGATTATGTCCAGGAAAGTGAATCTAAACAACGAAAAAAGAAATGGGTTCTTAATAATAGAAAAAATGAAGAATAAAGGAAGTAAATCTCAACCCAAATAGAAAAAGAAACACGAAGCACGACATTTAATACGCCAAACGAACAGAACACATTGTTTTTTACAATTTTGTTTTCTATGTTAGAAAGAATCGTTTTCCCTCGTAAAAAATATTTTATATTTGTTGCATTCCCGAGTGTTTCTTGTTCGCAGTTGCTACCCTTATCTGGATATCGGCGGCTGGCACCGCTTCAGTGAAACATAGATAGTGGCGTATGGACAACGAGCTAAAACAGACCTGTGGTATAGACCAACTCAACTCACTGGCGTCACGCCACTGCGGTGGCGCTGCTGTCGGTGCTGCGCATGCGCAGACACTTCACTACTCCCGAATTTGGTTTCTGCGCACTTGCAGTGCCCACACCGGTGTGGGCGAAGCGGGCTTGTTTGGAAACACTGTGTTGGTGTATACTTGGTTCCACTTTAATTCCAGGCGCAGCAGACCCTACCTGCTGATGGGACCAATCGAGTGCTGAGTGTTGCGCGTCAAAAGTGCACCATCCCGCACAATCATGGTGCTCGTTATGTTTGTGTACGTGTTTTATCATCACTTAAGCAATCATAAAGACACAAAAAACCTAGTGGCTTGCTCTTTTGACGCTGTTTTATTGGTCCCATTGGCTCGTAAGGTCAGCTGAGTTTGGACTTAAAAGCAAACGAAGTATAGCACAGACTCCTCCACATTATTTTTCATAGCTTTCACAATGTACTACGCACTCTGGTCGGAGTGGTTGATAATGCGTAGAAAGAGCGGTTTTGAATATTGTATACAGATTGTTAGAGTTATAAATTTGATCTAAGCTTGAACTCAAACAAACTTTAGAAAACAATAAGAAAAGTAAGATTGTGTGTCTTGTGATAAATATATATTAATAAGTACTGAACATACTACTCGGATACTATAGGCCAAGTGTGCTAAATTCGAGACATTATTATTTTTAATGCTTTCTTTCACTTTGATTTGAAGCTCCATTAAATTAAAATAAAAGTTTCAGCCTACAATTATAGTACACAGAGAAAGGGGATTTACGAATGGGTAAATACAGTAGCACCGCAACATAAAAAGGCAATCTATTTCGCAAACTTAAAACGACTATGCGTTCTATATTCATGTCTTCGGTTTTATAGTCTACATAGAAGTGAGAAAAAACCTGACAGTACAATTTTATGAGACAATAGTATTACGTAAGCATTGTAGTGTATTGCGTCATATCTCAACATATTTAAAATTATAGGTAGTTGCTATTTCTGCGATTTAAGCAAGGAAAACGATCAAACACACGCGAGAAAAAAGATAAAAAAAGTGGAAAGACGTTTGGAATTATTGGAATTTCTGCATCGACGTATTCGACCTTTCTGGTCGCCTCGGGCTGTGTGGAGAAATATGGCAATGTTGCCACAGCTTGAGGGCGAAGATATCACGTGAATTGTCAAGACGCTGCAGGCTAAGTTTGCCGCTTTCAGAATCGATGCCGGGGATTTTTCAATTTAAACCGTCTCAAAACTTGAAGGAATCCACAACATTATGATATTTGTTCCCATGCATTATTTGTTCCCATGCGTGCGTCATCGGTCTGCTTCGTTTCTACCTGTCCGATGGCAGCAAGAGAGGATCAGTTTCGGTTTCTTTTTCACCAAGCCCTTTATTTTGTGGCACTTTTATAGTAATATGTGATGTAATTGCGCGTTCTATAAATTGATACACTAAAATAAACCTCGAGAGTGAAATATAAGTATGAAATAAATCTCGAGAGTGTTATCTAATATAAATGTTTGTAAATTAAAAAATAAAAAGCTAGGTACGAACAGAACATTGCATCGCCATCGACAACAACTCCTGCCACTCCCGCGCAGCCAGAACTAGGGATGTCGCGAACCTGCCCAGGTTTGAGTGCAACCAAGTTCGACTTTTTCGAACTTTCAGCGTGATGTCCGACAAAGGTTCGACTGAAGCTCGACTTTTGTGCGCATGCGCAAAAATTAAAAACAAAAACAAAACTAGTTGGCTCCACCTGGCGGAGGAAAATTGCGCTACTTGTGGGGTTTAAAGGCATCATTGGTTCACATTAATAACTAATCAAAGTGTTAAAACCGCATGTTTTCGCTTTTATATGGTGTAAACATCGGTGATCATTTCATAAAATATAAAATAAACTCGTTTCTAAATCTTTTGTTTCCCGAAATTTGAAATATTCGTTTAGCAGACGGGCAACACAGTCTAAAAGTCGAACTTCTTCAAACTTTTGTGAAATTTCACAGGTTTTCCGAGTGAAAGGGTCTTTCTACTGACGGAAATGTTGTCACGGCTCGTAGAGAGCGCTTACTTTCCGAACACGTTGAGCAGTTAATTTTCCTGCATGATAATTTGTAAGGAGTGCATTGTTAGAAGTACCTTTAACCTGCTGTAGCCCGGTAAAATGCAGTTTCATTGATTTATTTAAAAAAACAATAAAACTTGCTATTACCTCTTGTTTTGTAATTTTGGTTTACTAAACACATATTCGATATTCGATTCGATATTCGAAGCCCGTTTTTTGTTCTATTCGTATTCGATTCGTATTCGAAAAATTCAATATTCGCACACCCTAATAAATATATAAAAGAACAAATTGCAAATTGCAAAAATAGAGATATGATTGAATATATATGAATGATATGAATCTTAACAGATAACGGAGAACCCCTTACATTATCAAAAACTAGAAAGCTTTATGCGTTTTTGTTTAATCTACGATGCAATGTCTTTTACATCGTGTTGAAATTTCATATCGCTGCCTACCCGAATAGTGATTTGCTTTAATTGAATACACGTCCATAGGCACCCAATACTTAACAAAACAAAGTGTCTGGCGAGTCCCGAATATCTGAATGACACTCCTCAGCCAATGAGATCGCAGCATTAACCGATAAGAGCTCCAAAGGACGAATCACAAAGCTTGAATCGTGAAAATACCAATCCACGTCCTGCCGTTTTTAAGCAGTCTGTGACTATATAAGTTCGCAAGTACGGCCTCCGGGCGCAGCCATCTTTCTGCTGGTGTGGATAGATAATCTGATATTCAAGCATTGCTGAGACCATGGGTACGACTAAGCAATGCTTGACTATAAGAAGATCCACCCACACCAGCAGCAAGACGGCGACGCCCAGAGACAGTACTTGCAACACTGATCTCTATTATAGTAGGTTGGATTGCTGTTCGGGAGGCATATTTTACGGCGCAGGCATAGACCCCTTCAACGTCGCTCACGCCGGATTGGTCGCTCAGCAACACGCGGGAACATAAATTTCGGATACGGACGGCGCGTGTATCACTCGGGAGCGCGTTAACACTCCCCCCTTCCCCCGCGGCTGGGTTAACACCGCTTCGGGGTGACAGTATGCGGTTGCTATTTACAAAATTATTAGCTTCGCCTGAATGGCGTTGGTCTTCTGTCTTCATTTTTCTACCGTGGGCCCCCGTTCTCCAATAGGCGCTCAGGCAGCCGTCTACCGTTGCTCTCTATTCGATGTCAACAAAGATTTTGGGCGTCGTGGCTCAATCCCCGAGCCAAGCTCTGATGGACTTCCGCCGGTTGACGTCTGCTTGAAATGCCTCGGAGAAAACCGCGACGTGCTGCGAAGTAGCCTCAACCTGAGCCTTGGAGCTGCAGATCACGGTCATATCATCGGCGTAACCCAGGAGCTTCAGGTGTTGATCGCCCATCTGCTGTGCATGAATGGTTGTGTCCCGGATGATGTCCCTGCAGAGGGGCTCAATTTGTAGGGCGAAAAGTATGGTAGAGAGCGGGCAACTCTGTCGCACCGACCAGCCTATTCGTATTGAGCTTTTCTAATGCAATTATGCAAAGGTGCAAGCGAGCTGGACAAGAATGACGAAAATAATCCCTGGAGAAGAGGAAACAAGACGGACAAAGGACAAACACAAATCTCCAAACATAGCTAGGTGACTGGTGCGCGACCGAAAAATCCGCCTGATCCGGGTATCGAACCCGGGACCTCTCCATTACAGGTGGAGCGCTCCACAAACTGATTCAGTTGGTAGAGCGCTCCACCTGTAATGGAGAGGTCCCGGGTTCGATACCCGGATCAGGCAGATTTTTTCGGTCGCGCAGCAGTCACCAGCTGTGTTTGGAGATTTGTGTTTGTCCTTTGTCCCTCTTGTTCCTTTTCTTTAGGAATTATTTTCGTCATTCGTATTGAGCGCCTGATTGCCAATGACGACGTTGATATGTCTCGGTAGCAGAGGCCCACCCAGTCCAACATTCCGTCCCCAACCTCACATTTCTTTAGCACAGCCTTTAGGAACTCGTGGGACACCCGGGCAAAGGCTTGGCTGAGGTCGAGTTCAAGGATCGCCGAAGGCTCATGCACTTCACCACTTGCCTCCCTGATGATATGAATGACGTGGAAGTTTCGCGCTATGAAACGCCCCCGTAGACCGTAAGCTTGATGGTCGCCCAACACGCACCGAAGTCCAAGCTTCTCGCCAGAATATTGGCAAGAATTTTGTAGTCCCCGCAGAGAAGACTCATGGGCCTGTAGTCCGCCACTGCTGGATCCTAGCCGTTGCCTGCCTTTTCGGGATAAGCACCGTAAGACTTTCCCTTGGGACGGAGGGAAAAGTTTTCGCTGTAAGATATCTTGGTGCACCTCTACCAAAATGGGGCAGAGTAGGTCTGCGTACCTTCTGTAGAACTCTGCGCCGATTCGATCCGGTCCGGGCGCTTTGTTGCCGGACATCTTCTTGTTGGCTCGCCGTACCTCAAACTCCCTGATTGGGGCCTTCCAGGACGTTGTCAAGCTTGTGGAGGAACGTGTGGTGAGTACTGGCATCGCATTCCTGTTTGCTAAAGAATTTTTTTGTAGTTCGATTCGAAAGCTGCAGCCACCTCTTCCTGCCCGCTCACCTTATGGCCCTCGTAAAGCATATTGGTGATGTCACCTTTCCTGTCACCCTTCGCTGTCCTTGGCTGACATGTCCTCGGCGACGCAATCCGGTTCTCCGTCAACAAAGGTGGAGGGAATGGACTGGCTTGGCGCTTCCCCTTTTCGTTTCGCTCAATGGCGACGGGAGCCGGGGAGGCTGTAGCTTCCCGGCTGGTGCCGCCGCCGCTTCCCCGATGGTCCCCTTGTCTACCTCGCTGGCTCCACAGGGCTGGTCGTCGACGGTTTCAATGACATTTTGGAGGCTCACGGCGTGTGTCAAGAACTATTGCAAGTCGGCATTGTGAAGCTGTTCTCCAAAGTGCTCGGGCTTCCTGGCACCGCAGGTCATGTCTGCGTACGATCGCGTGCAATGTTCCGGCTCGTGGTCGAACCCATGACATACTCTGCTCCACGAAGCTACACATTGTGGCCGCATGTGGCCGATCTTCTCGCAGAGCAGTAAGTGGGGCGGCCTTCCTGCACCGAGTACAGCACCTTCGTACCGTCGATGTTCCTCTGGTGCTGCAGCTTGTCTGGGCCGGCGCCGTCTCCCAGGATCATGATCACGTTCCTGGTGGTAGTTTCCAGGTTACCGAAGAACTCTCGTTTCCAAATATGACGCTCCATGTGCTTTATTGGTCCGAATGGCGTAAGCAGTTGTTTGACGACTTCGTCTGGTGTCGGGATAAGCACCCAGTGCACCTTCACGGTGAGATTTCTCACGCTAGGGCCAATGACGAGGCACCTCTTGCTTTTGACGACCGGCTCTGACCTGGCGACAAGAACGTCCCTTGATTCGGCGCTGTGGAGGGTCACCACCCAAACGTGATTGAACTGGAAAGGGACCAGGCCGGCGCTTTCCTCCATGTTCAGCACGCGTTTTAGTGTGTCCCCGAAGTCGTCGATTCGGTACGGTCTTGCTGAAGGGTCTCCGTGCATAATAACAGCGTTGAAAGCGTTCCGACCTTCTCGCAGTTACGGCAGGAAGACCTTATACTCAGTCGACGTGGTAGTCATGACGGAAGAAACCCGGCCAGAGGCGACCGTACTCGCTGCTCCGCGGGAGCACATTTGCTTCGGAAACTCGTTGTAACCGCTGCCTATGTTGACGGCGGCAGCGTCTATCTCTACAAGCCAGCCAATTGGGCGTGAGCGCCGTTGCTAGGAGCTGTATCGCCCGCACGTTAACAATACGCGATCGGGAGCCCGTCGGTGTCACGATCGGCGGCCATTAATTGACAACAGGCAATACACGCAAATCTATGGAAAAAGCACACGAAAGTTGGAATATTGAAGCTTGTACGTGGCGCTCGAATGCGAGTATTTTATGTGCTGCGATTATTATATCAGGTGTTCGAAGATCGAATCAGTAATTGCCAAGCGCTCGAACGTCCATTAAAAAAAAATCAACCATGCCCGGCACCCACGGCTGAGCTGGCAAGCTTGCTCTTCTCGTGGAGTAAACGAAAGGACTTGCGCCAATAAGACCATCCTCGGGGAAGACCAGAAGTTGATGAATGTCGAAAACGTTTCGTCTTGACAGCGGCTTTCCGGGAGTGAGCGAATTCCGCGTAGCACAGCCTTCAAGCTTGTCGTCTGCTAAACCCAGCTCATCGAAACCGCTACCGACTCCGCGGTAACTGGTAACCCTTTTCTCATTGAGCTGTACTAGATTTTTCGCCCATCGGAGTCACTCTCGATCACAAAACATTTATTTATAAGAACTGTGAGAAATGTCAGTTTTAAGGTTTTTGCGCAAGCTATTTGGCAGGCATTCCGGAAAGCATCCAAAAAGCTTAAGTGCCGACAACAGCTCAATAGCGGGGGAAACGGCACTTTTTTCCCTCGTTTTTCCCATAGAGTCCCATGCATTATCTGGTGTCAAGTGATGGCGGCTGGTGGCGCCACTCGACCCCAGCAAGACAAGACTCGATCCGCGACCCAGCCTTCTACAATATATATCAATGACTTGCAAACCTCCATAGTAGCCGCTATTGCAGGTGCGGTCGTTGATGTAGGAGAAAAGCCGAATTGTTTGTTCAAGATGGAAACTCCAAGATTGATTACAACACAAATAGCTTTCCAGCAGAATGTTTCTATGGGTTGTTTTGACTCTTCTTGAGCTTTATGTTTCTTACATAACTGCACGAAACGGTAAATTTAGCAATAAGGTTTTACTTCGAAATGAAGCGGGCACTATTATATGTTGCTCCGTTCGTATGTATGTGGGTTTGGGTGTACGTTAGTTAGTTATTCTTGGGTTGTTCACACGTACAAACATTTTGCGCAACTTCGACCTTATACACTTAATGCGTAAAATGAAGGAGTTTGCAGGCTTTCTTAGACGAAGAGCTCCGAGCGCTTGCAGTATATTTTTAGTTGACAAATATTTGCGATTATTATCGAGAGGTCGACATTATCGTCCAAGAAATAAAGTCACGAAATAGACATGAAAAACTACCAGGTTAATTATGTGTTTTCTTACAACTGTCGGTTGTGAGGTCCATCCTATATGTATCCTAGGCTGCTCAAAAAACAACTTTGTGCATTTTGTATAAGGAAATTAACAGAAGAAAAACATCTATCATAAAAATTGTGGACTAGAAAAAAGTACAGTTTGAACCCAAACCAAGAAACAAATTGGAACACACACAAAAAAAAAAAAGAAACGCCAATTCTGCTGGTTTGAGAAGTACTCCTCTATTTAAACAAACAGTTTCAAACATCATGAAAGGTGTTGAACCATAGGTGACAAAGAATTCCCCGCCCAAACCCGAAACCCCCGATTATTTTTGCGGTGTTGCGTTGAACTCCGAGAATATCGCACTCTTGTGATTCCCTAAAAAATAAAACCACACAACTTCACTATAACTACGAGTCTCGTCTCCCTTTTTTTTGTGCTCAAACACGAGGAGACAAGAAAAAAAAATTGACACACCAGAGTTCTTTGAGCATCTGTCGAACACGAAGCGAGGCTGCGCTCACACCGCATTCTTATGAACGCCGAGCAACAGAGATTCTTCACGTTTCTCGGGTCGACAAAGTGGCGCGTTGGAGGAAATTCTCGAACTCGGCTGAGAAACCCTCACCACCCAGAAGAATAAATCTAGACTTCCTGGGCGAGAAACTGAGGGAGAGGAAGAGATAACAGCGCTTGGTGTAGTCAGAGCGCTGAGGTTTTATTCGAAGACTGGTTAGTAGACGCTAAGGCTCGCAGTAGTTTTCTTTACCCACTATTTCCCCTCCAATCAGAAGAAACAAAAGAGTTGTCTGCTTCTCTTCTTTCTCCGTTGTTCACCGTATATTCAGAAAACTAATCTAAGGGGCGGCTTTAAGGTCCAGCACGTTTTGTAGCATTCCTCGTCAAATCTCGCAAGGAGGCCTGTGAGGAATTTTTAGCGCATACGTTTTTATCATTCAATCGTCCGTCAACAAAATTAGTTAACGTATGTGTTGGCAATACAAATGAATGTTATCTATAGTCGGTGACAGGTTAAGAACGAAGTGGAAGCTCCTCCCACCCCTTTCCAGTTCAGCGGAGCGAGTGGTGGAGAGGAGGTTGCCTCCTCTCCAGCGTTTGCTCTACTAAAGTGGAAAGAGGTGGGAGGAGCTTCCACTTCGTTCTTGACCTGTCACCGACTATAGGTATATACAGGTTGTTTCACGGAAGAGTGACATAAAAAAAATAAAGAGAACTTAAAGACAAGATTCCTTCGTGATTACGTTGTCCACGGTGGCGGACGAAGGACGCTAGGGTAAAGTATTCATTATATACTTAATTAACAAAAAGTTCATAATTAAGTTTTATTATTTTGTTTTAGCCAGCTTGTTTCAATTAGATATTTGTAGCCGGTCGTTTACTGAAGCTAAAACCATTAAGAGATCTCAGGAAAAAAAAATTTTTTCTTCGATGTATGGCGTGGTGGATACAGCAATCTCGGAAGCGGGAAATCAAAACGAATTCCGAAAATAGCGCCAGGAACGGAAACACTTTTTCTAGTGAAGAAGCTTGTGACTGTGGCGTCTGATGACGCGTAAGTTTCTGTGAACACGTGACCAACACTTTTGGCCCAATTCCAAATCGGCTTGCCGTTGGCTCCCGCGAGCCGATTTTGGATTGGACCAAAGCTTATCGAAAGCCCAGATATATCTGTCTCATTTGTGTAAAAATATTAATAAAATAAAAATCAGATTCGTCAGTTATACGATATCACAGACACACCCGATCACTTTCAGGTCTGCATGGACTCGCAGGAGTAGGCCGCGAGCAGATTTGGCATGATGCCAAAGCTTTTGGTCACGTGTTTACAATATCTTTCGCGTCACAAGAAGTCACACTTCGACGCCTCTTCGGCAGCGAAACTATTTCCGCTCCTGGCGCGCTTTGCATATTTGCGTCCGGCGCCGTGGACAACGTAATCCTGAAGAAATAGTGTATTTATGTTAAGTTTCCTGTTCTTAAAAATGCTGTCACCCTCACGTGAAACACACTGTATAGTTTTGTACCCGACTGGATTGATAAAATGAAAGCCGGCTTTTGGGCCCGCATAAATATACTACTTATAGCAGAAAGCTGACAGTTCTTGAAAATAGCGGCAACGCAAACGTGCGCAAGTTTGTGTGAATGGCGTTATCTGCATCAAAAGATAGAAAAAAATTATGAGGCGACGTCTATCTAAGCTTATTCATCAAAGCAAGATGTGAGATTCTGGGCACCGGTAGGAATTATTTCAGTTAAAAAAAAGGCTTGTTTTCAAGAAAAACAAGAAAATATTGTCTTTTTTATTGACAAGTTCTTTTTTTCACTAAGATCCAATTTTCGCGGACTTGCATGATAATTAGCTTAAAGTGAAAAAAGTTATAACCAAAAAACAAGCTACAGATTACGCGCAATAGGCTAGTTGGTTTTGAATTCTACATAAATATTTGTAGAGAGCACAGATATTCTCTACTAGATATTGCCTTCTGCAATATCAAGTTTATTTCTTATGTCAGAAAAAAACAGGTTTCATTTTTTTCTATCCAAGCCGGTACAATGATTGTCTTTTTAAATGGTGTCTTTATTTCAATACATTTTTGTGTCAAATATATTTAAGTATTATATTAACAAAACGTGGAGAATATCTTTGCTCTCTACAAATTTTTATGTAGAATTCAAAACCAACTAGCCTATTGCGCGTAATCTGTAGCTTGTTTTTTGGTTATAACTTTTTCACTTTAAGCTAATTATCATGCAATATATGGGAAGCGCCGTTTTATGGAAACCCGATAAATTTCAACTATAAATCCTTCGATGCTTCTTCGAAACATTGCTCACAAATATATATGTTGCATGCCTTCGGGCAGCGTTAAGTTACTTGTTGTTAAAATCCACATCATATATTAATTTTATTCAATTAGTTAATCACAGTGGCTGCAGCTGTAGCTAAGCGATTCGACAAAAAAAATAAGTGAAAGTGTTTTAACCACATACATCCTCCATCGTTAGCTGCACGAAAGGTATTAAAACACTCCTGATCTCTTATAAAACAAACTGTTCTTTTTTTCTTTTTTTTGGTGGGGTGGGGGGAGGTAGTTGTATCACTTCATTCTTGTAGTCCAACATCTAGAGCTGATTCACATTATTTTTCAATTTAGCCAGGTTATCTGCATCTCAGACAGCCTATTTGTGGTCAGCCTTTTGCGACCACCTTGGGAGTGATATTGGTCTTTTCTTGGTTTTTCATGTTTACATTCTCTTAATGTTTATACCTGCAGAACACACGTAATCTCAAGCACAATTTTTTTCAAGATATAAAGAAAAAGGTATCTTACTTAGGCTAAAGCTTCCGGGCTTGATGAGGGAGTGAAACTCGCGAGTGGAGCTTAGTTGCTTGTGCTTCGCTGCCCTGTGGCTTCAGCGGACGTCTGTCGCGAGAACACTGTAATACACTACCGCCGGCACGTGCTCTCTGTGGTTTTAAGGTCATTAACGGAACGTATGGCAAACGGGCTTTTGCATTGCATCGCTTTAACCGAAGTTGCAATTATTTTCTTTTTTCGGAGTGTCCTGCTGTTTTTATTTTATTTCTTATATTCATACTAAAACTTACAGGAAGATCCATTGGTGGATTGTTAGGGAATCCGTTAGCATGACCCTTAGAAACGCTACACACGTGCCTTTTAGGAACCGCTAGAGCTGACTCCTTCATTTTTTTTGGCTTTCTCCTTGGCTTTTTTATTTTTCGCTTCCTTTTTTTGACCTCGTTACGGGGTCAGTGTTAGCGGTATGCAAAGGGGGACGTTTGTGACGTTTTCTAAGGGTCATGGCAGCGGATTCCCTAAGGATCCACCACGTAACCTTCCGTTAGGCACAGCAACGCACGAAGCGTGGAATATGTCACTTCGCACGCGTGGAACGCTCGATTCGCTAAAATATCTGGTTGCGTCCGCTGCGGAGAATAGGGTCCTCTCTCGACATGTTTTATTTTCTTGTACTATTAAAGCAGTTGGTAATTGCCGCAACGTGGCGTAGCTTGTACCATCAAACTTTAGTGTCAAGAGGTTCATTTTTTAAAAACTTCGTTTTCGAGTATGACCAGGACCTTTCATTCAACTCTCGTGCTTCTTTCAAACTTGATCTAATAAGCAATGCATTCAGTCGATCGGATACACATTTTGGCGGAGTATTTTGTTGCGGGGCCGAGGATTCTTTCCCCTAGCCTTCATCAGCTTGCACCGGTACAGAAAAGTGTAGCGCGGTGCAGAAACGTGCAGGGCAACGTACTTCGCTGTTGTGGTTTGATATACGCTGCACTTCTAAATAGAATATGGCGAAGTGCACCGCGTGTACTCGGTGCAGGAGGTGAAGATAAATCGAACGTAGCAACTGCAGCACAAAAATTATACCTAAGTTGTTTTGTTTTTGCGGTTTTCTGGAACAGTTAATTGAGGTAGACTGAAAAAAAACACAGTTTGACTATACATTATAGACACCTAGTTAAAAACCGGGGACGACAGAAATAAACTGACGGGACAACAACACGTCTAAAACCCAGCTAACAACTTTTATCTACATCATAGTTCATATATACAATAGTCCCGCACCTTCAACAGAACATTTCATCTCGTTTCAGCGGCCGCCGCCAAACATTCGCCGTGGCATCGCGAGATCATAAAATAATAAAATAAACATTGAAAAAAAAAAGACGTGAGGCTTGGCGAGTCGTTGAACGTCTTATCATCGCTCCACCGCCAATGGGATTATGGCATTATTTCATAAAAACACCGATGAGCAAATCCCGAAGCAGAATACATTGAAATAACAAGCCAAATCCCACGTTTCCTAAGCCATCAGTGACTGTAGTTGTTGTTTTGTGTGTAGAACAGGAACATCTGACTATAACCTGTTCATGCTCGCTGTGCCACACTTTTTCAATAGATATACAAGTGCTGAGATCAAACGCGTACAGCTAGCTACCAGATCTGCGTTCCCTTCTCCTCTCTGGATCTCACCCACTGTGTCTCTTGATGGCGGATTTAGGCGACCGAGCACTCGAGCGAACTAACGATCGCTCGGCACCGAGGGATTACCGCGTTCCCCGCCGCTTGAACCTCCGGAGGATCTGAACAAGGGCTCGTCACGTGCCCCACTCTCAGCTGGGTATTGTACTGGCGCTTTTTTTACTTTTATTTATATTTTTTTAGTTACTGTTGTTGAGATAATACGTTCCTGTGAGCGTCGTTTCTCTTGGGAGCATTTGATACCGAACAAGGGTCCCAGAAACTCCGATTTTTGTGCGCAAGAGAAAGGAAACCTTGATTTTCTTTCTCTAGCTCAGTACAGGGTACAGATACAACGTAGAAGTCTCTTAACTAAGTTTGAATCGAAGCAGAAGTTACATTGACAACGTAGCAGTAATTGCAAAATAATATAAAGCGGAACCGATATTGCAGATTCAGATTAAGTGACTGGAAATCGCAAGCTAGCTTCAGAATGAAATTAAGATCAAACGCAACAGTTACTGTTTTTGATCCGTAGCCATTGTAAATTTGAGGCTCCAAGCCAACAGTTAAAGTTGCTGCCCGCCAAAGGCTTTTAGAGGTGAAATGCAAAGACGCACGCGTTGTCGCGTTCGCGCTAACTTTGTCGCGAAGTGCACGTTCTCAAATACGTAATAATGATAGCCACAATATTTCAATTCTTTGATGGCTATAGAACTGACAATTTAAAAAAAGAGTAGGGCGTGGCGCAAAGACGGCATATTTTGATTTCTCCACAGCCAATGAGATTGGTGTATCAGCCGAACAGGAATTCCCAAGAGCCAATCACGAAGCATATCAAGCGTCAAAATACTTAGCCACACCCTGCGCTTCTTAAGTTATTCAGTGACCACAGGCGGCGTGCATTGGGAAAGTCAGCAATAAGCTTTAAATTTATAATTGCCACTTGTTTCCACTTTCAAGCATGCGTGTGAAAGCGCAATGTTGGTGTCGCCAGGATTTATTTTTAGGTCAGCGAAATATCTTATACCAGCTGAAAACAAAATAGGGTACACACATTATTCGAGTCGAGAGCAATGGCAGGCTTTGTGTAGAAAATACTAGTAGTGGTTTTATGGTTGAGCAACAGTTCACCGTCGTTGGTAGTTCCAACAGCGAATAGCCTCAAATCCGGCACACATCTGCGAGAAGAGCAGTACGCTAGATAGGAAGTTATTCTTGTTCCAATTATTGCTCCAATTAGGCCGGCGAATTACAAGATCAACGGGCAATGAGCATGCCCACACCTCATCCTAGCTTTAAGGGGTTTCGAGAGAGGTGGCCTTACTAATGTTTGAGGTTCACAGTTCGGTAGCGCTTTCCTCCCAATCAATTGACGTTTTATCAAAAATATACAGACACCTCTTCTGCCCAAGTGACCTCTTTTGTTTTCATTTTAATTCTGCTATAAAGACGTCTTTTGAAGTGGGCTTTTGAAAATATCCGCCGTTAGAGGTTTATTTTAGGGAAGTTTACCGAGCGTTCGGGGCCTTCGTATACCACTAATATCAATTAGTTTGAGTCAAGAAAATAAAACCTCGACTGCTGCCTGAGAATTGATTTCATTCATAATATTAATTGCATCTACTGATTGCATTTCTTTTTTAGCGCGAAAGAAGTGAGTTAGCCTGGTTATGTCGAGGTTTACAATTATCATGCAAGTTGGCTGATATACGTGTTCATGGTAATATTTAGAACTTAAACGCTATCTTCGAAACAACAGCAATATGGACTGCCCTGGGCATTTCTTTTTAATCTAACCAACAATTTAAACTATCTAAACAAACTACAACTTATTATATCTAAACAATTAATTATTCAGCAAAATGTTTTTAAATGTGAACATTCGGTACGGCCGCCCCGTAGTCAAAGTAATTTAAGAAAATAATTAATTTGTATATCTTCACGTATATCCCTAAACTATCGAGGATAATTGGGTAACTTGATCTACGTTTTATAAAAAATAATATTCTGTATCTGCAAACGCTTATTGCATACGAAAAGCAAAACATTCGTTTTCCTTTCTTTATGACGGAACATTATTGATAATATGACTTCGCTGATTCTGCTTTGATATTGTTACACTAGTTCAGTTATTTAGGGCGTACCTTGTCTTTACAGCAAAGTAAATAATGAATGTTTAGAAATGTATAACATGTTGACCTCACGCCATATTTCAGCTATACTTTAAAACGTGCCGCTGAAATGCCATTAAGCCCCCAAAATGTCTTCTTGTTTAAGATATATTGTCACGAATGACAAGTGATGAGGCGGCGAATGACTGAGTAAACTGAAGGTTTAATGGGGCGAACTTGTGCCCAAAAATAAAGGGAAAAAAAAGATAACAGAGCGTCGCGGGCGTCGAAAGCGGCGAAGCAGCAGGATCGAACGCTGAGGCGAAACTGACTGGCGGCTCGCCACGCGGAGCCCCTTATGTACACGCGTGGGCTTCTGGAATAATCGGCGTGGAAGGTTCGACGCGTAGAACATTCGGGCCTAGAATAAACAACAATGTTCTCGAATTCACCAGAACATAAACTGGAAGCATAAATAAAGTCCGCGGAACTCCCAGGAATCGAACCCTGGGCCTCCGCACGAAAGTCAAGCGCGGTAACCACTGTTAGAGGCGGGGTTTATGCCGCACGTCCGGGAGCTTCCTGGCTCGTGACGACGACCATTCCCCGAAGTGAAGAACCCAGGGGTCCAGTGGAGGTGGGAGAATTGGTAACGTAACGAACGGTTTAATTACATGGTTGCGATACAGTCGTCAAATCCGAGAGAACTCCTGAGCAGCCTCGCGCTCCGCCTTATATAGGGTCCGTTTTCTCCCTCACTCCCCGCCAGGGCAGCAGGTGCGCAGCAGCAACCCGCCGTCAAGTGCGTCGTAGCAAAGTCCGCCGCGTCGTAGCCAGAAGTGCGTCGTAGCCATGGTCCTCCGCAATTAGGTCATGCCTCTCTCCCTTTCCTGAGCGCGCCAAGCCCCACGCACGCACACACGTCCCGTTGACGTCACGGACTCGTCGAGACCTGTCTTCTCCGCAGTTAGGCCCGGCCTCTCTCCCCTTCCGGAGCGCACCAAGCCGCACGCACGCACACACGTCCCGTTGACGTCACGGGCGCGTCGAGACCTGTCTCCGCAGGCGCAGACACGTAGGCGCCGGGTCCGTACTCCTCGAGACTCGTTTCGCGTAGGCCCCGTCCAGCAGGCGACGTTCCCGGACAGATCATGACTCGTTTCCGCCGCGTTGAAACTCGGAAGAAGGTCGCCGAAGGTTCCATTCTTAACAGCCCCTCCGGGGCCAGGGAAACCTCGAAAGGCCGGTGGTACGATCGCTGGCCTGAAGAGGTGGGCTTGGAGTAGGCCTTGAGAAGACGCTGCAAGCACCCAACAAACTCCCAAACCTCTTACAACGGAGGCATTAGCGGAAACGTCCCACACAACACCACGCCACACCGCAGTCAAACGCTCGGAATTCGCCAGAGACCCGCCAGACTGGACTACGGATTACAAAAATTTGCAAAAAAAACTACAAATTTAAAACCTTAGGACAATTGCGGGTATCGAGACCCGCTGTCGCCAAAACACAACTCATTTTTCCAAAGAGGTCACTATGAACAAAATACAAAAGACAAAAACTTTTTGCAATTTGTGAGGTCTTGTTGGGGTTTTAACGAAGTGCCCCCACTTTGATCCTCATTCCCGTGGATGACGGAGACCTCTGAGATCATCACTCCCGCTTTTGGTGATACCAGAAAAATCTGCTCAACCCATCGGCATTGCCGTTAAATTTGCCTTTCCTTTTTCTTGCCCTGAAGTCGTAGTGATCGATTTTCACGTGATTTCTAGACGTGAAAATGCGGTCCTTATAGCGCCGATAAAACAATCCGCCTTTTTCATGCCCCGTCACATTGGTCCTAGCAATCTCCTGAGCTGTACCGCGAAACCCTGACACACTAGGGTCGCTCTTCTGCTCGACTGTCAAAGACACTCTGTCTACTCGTAGCAGAGGACCAAAGTTACGTGACGCCGGAGCTACGAGAGATCTTTCACTGATCCCGTCTTCCTCCGCCTTTTTCGCCGGTTCGTTGGGACGGCGTACACTTTCTAGTGCTACGAGGTCAGGCTGTTCTACAACCTGGTCCCTCTCATCCCGTTTCTCTGCCTCGAACTCTGGTAGTGCCTGCTCCCCGACAGCTGCCTCTGGCTCTGGATCACTCGTCAACAAAGGGGCGAGCTGACGCGATTTGGACCTCGTACCTGACTGAACTAGTCCCTCTCCCAGTTGTTGACCCCTCTCGCGCAGCAGGAATTCTGACCGGTTAGAAAACAAATAAGGATACTCCAACGGGACTGTTTGCGAGACAGCCGCCTCTGTCACTAGCTCTCCGAACGGGCCAGTTATCCTTACCGTCGCCATAGGCAGACAGACACTGTGCTTTTCGAGCAGCTGCTTGATCCAAACTACCTTTCCAGTAAAATCGGATGTCGTTACATACGACGGATGAACAACGTCCATCGTCGCTGCACTGTCACGAAGCACCCTGCACGGCTTTCCGTTTACCTGGAGCTCGTGAAGATAGGGACGAAGGAGCTCCAGGTCCTCGTCACTACCGGTCACGGTCGAGAACACAACCCGCGGTTTCTTACATCTGGCCGCTGTGTGTCCCGGCTCCTGACAGTTGTAGCACAGGAACGGCTTCCTAGCCTCGAACTGCCCTGTTTGGCTTTTCCGCGCCTCGTCTCCGTTCGAGTGTTCTGCGCTCTTTTCTGGGACCTTTTGTCCTGCTTCGGGCTTCTCGGGCCCGTTTTCTCGCGAGCCGTTTCCCTGTCGGAAGGTCTTGCGCTGATCGCTCCGGCCGGGTTCGCTTTCCTCTCCGCTCAGCTTTCTACGCGTTGCGTACTCCTCGGCTAGCTCAGCGGCCCTTTCGACAGAGTCGACTCCTACCCTGTCCTGCACCCAGAGCTTGACTGACTGCGGAATGCTACGAAAGAACTGTTCGAGGCACACACACTCGACTACCTTGTCTCGGCTTTCGTACACTTCCTCGCTCTTCAACCATTCTATCAAATTGGTTTTAAGCCCGTAAGCGAATTCCGAGTAGCCCTCGCTGCTCTTTTTGGATGCGTTTCTAAACCTTTGACGGAACGCCTCGGCAGAAAGGCGGTACCGTTTCAAAAGGCTGGACTTCACCTTGTCGTAGTCGTCCGCGTCTCCAGCACTAAGGCGCGCGACAACCTCTGCAGCCTCACAGGGCAACAAAGTCAAAAGCCGTTGCGGCCACGTTTCTGGGGCGAAGCTCAACTTCTCACATGTCCTCTCAAAGTTCACTAAGAACAGGCCCACGTCTTCCCCAACTTTAAACGGCTGCATGAGCTTCTTCATTTGATACGACTCGGTCTCACTTGCTCGCACCGGAGTCCCAACTCTACTGTTCTGTGAGTTTAATCGCTGTTGTTCCATCTCTAACTCTAACCTTTTTAGCGCTGCTCGTTCCTCTCTCGCTGCAGTCTGCTCCCGTTCCCGTTCCTCTCTCGCTGCAGCCTGCTCCCGCTCTCGTTCCTCTCTCGCCGCAGTCTGTTCTCGTTCCTCTCTCGCTGCAGCCTGCTCTCGTTCTCGTTCTCGTTCCTCTCTCGCTGCAGTCTGTTCTCGTTCCTCTCTCGCTGCAGCCTGCTCTCGTTCTCGTTCTCGTTCCTCTCTCGCTGCAGCCTGCTCCCGCTCCTCTCTCGCTGCAGCCTCGCTCTTAGCGTTCAGAAGCAGTTCCCACGCAATTTTAATTTCCTCTACTTCTGCGCTCTCTGAAATCGCTTTACTGATCTCAGATTTCTTCATCTTTTGCTCCACCTCCACACCCAATTCTTCACATAAACAGAATAAATCTGTTCTCAGTAACCTCATTAGATCCATGATCGCTGCTCTTTAGCTTTGGCTTTGTTCTTAAAACTTGTCGCGAGGTTGTACCTAAACCTAGCGCACGAGTCAAACACTAAGGATTCCCAGCAGTTCAAAATTAATTACCCATAATCTGAAGCCTGGCGAATCTCAAAGCAAAGTCCAAACGCTCACCCGCAGATGTAGCACGATGTCGCATGGTCCGATCCCAACCGCTGCCAACCAGTTGTTAGAGGCGGGGTTTATGCCGCACGTCCGGGAGCTTCCTGGCTCGTGACGACGACCATTCCCCGAAGTGAAGAACCCAGGGGTCCAGTGGAGGTGGGAGAATTGGTAACGTAACGAACGGTTTAATTACATGGTTGCGATACAGTCGTCAAATCCGAGAGAACTCCTGAGCAGCCTCGCGCTCCGCCTTATATAGGGTCCGTTTTCTCCCTCACTCCCCGCCAGGGCAGCAGGTGCGCAGCAGCAACCCGCCGTCAAGTGCGTCGTAGCAAAGTCCGCCGCGTCGTAGCCAGAAGTGCGTCGTAGCCATGGTCCTCCGCAATTAGGTCATGCCTCTCTCCCTTTCCGGAGCGCGCCAAGCCCCACGCACGCACACACGTCCCGTTGACGTCACGGACTCGTCGAGACCTGTCTTCTCCGCAGTTAGGCCCGGCCTCTCTCCCCTTCCGGAGCGCACCAAGCCGCACGCACGCACACACGTCCCGTTGACGTCACGGGCGCGTCGAGACCTGTCTCCGCAGGCGCAGACACGTAGGCGCCGGGTCCGTACTCCTCGAGACTCGTTTCGCGTAGGCCCCGTCCAGCAGGCGACGTTCCCGGACAGATCATGACTCGTTTCCGCCGCGTTGAAACTCGGAAGAAGGTCGCCGAAGGTTCCATTCTTAACACCACCGACGCGTCCCCCTTGGAAAGCGTCTTCCTGTGCCTCCCCATCGGGATGACCCCTCAGGAAGGGCTGTGGTTTTTCTTTTGAATCTGGAGGCTTGCGTATTTAACGGGGCTTTTTGGGTTTCAACCTGGCGTTCCGGGAGGCGCCGCTGCGTCTGCAACGGACAGTGTTGTACACGTTCCTCAATAAAAGGAACGAAAGATCGTTCCTCGTTCCTTCTATTTTGGAACGCGTCATAAGTTCATTGGAAGCGCGTTCCCGTTACAGTTAAAAAATGGAACGTATCGTTACATATACTTTACATTCGTATTTTGCTGATCACCATACTTAGCTAGATCAAGAAAAGTTTTTTTTTTAATCTATCTTATTAAATGGGAACATACGAATTTTAATGCCGTGACGGAAGGGCACCAGGAGAAGAAAACAAGCGGAAGCAGGGTTTCATTTCGTGATATAGTCACATTAGAAAAAAACACGCTTTTAATCATATTAATGTTTGTGGTGGGCGATTGAGACGAGCCAAATGTACTGTTACTCCACGTCGCACGAGCGTTTTACAACAACCTCACACGTTTCAATCTAACAAAGTCCCTTGTTCGAACTTAACAACAGTTGCTTCTCGATGTTGCTGTCCGCAAGACGAGCAAGTGAAGAAGAGGGTAGGGCTTTTGGAAAGTCAGTCTTGAAAACTTCAAGTCCTTCTTTGTGAAGGTTGAATTCGTTGTTCAGTTTGAAGGTGGGGGACAAGGGGAGAACGAATAAAGGTTAATTTTTGTGTAGCTTTTGAGTGACCCAAGTTCGGGATACAATGTGTTCGATGTCTGGTAACCTGCTCTTTTGTTGTAACTGTAGGTCTCTTTGTGGAAGTTCAGTGATGGCTGTAGTCGGCCTTAGATTTCTGGGTGTATGAGGATTCGTGGAAGCAAAGAAAGTAGCTGAGTTTGAAACGTCCCTCTTTCTGTGTCTTTTCCTTCGACTAAAAGTTTTGCTTTTTGTACCGCAGTCTCGGGCACTGAAAAAAGAATCGAAGTCCACTAGCTCTCCTGCGCCCGACTGTTACCAAGCGACGACCACACAAAAATAAACCCTAGTATAAGTAACCAAAAAGTTAACGAGATCCTGCTCTTCGTAAAGATATTGTTTTTATACTTTTAGAATTTCCCTCTATGACATAAAATAAAAATTACTCCACTGGACGAAGAAAATGAACGCCGTTCCTTTTTCGTTTCAGTAAAAATGTAATGAGTTCCCGTTCCAGTTCCACCGATGCAAAATGGAGCGGCTGCGTTCTTTCGTTCCTGCTAAAAGAAACGCGTTCCAGGAACGCCGTTCCGTACAACACTGGCAACAGAATGCACGGACGAAGTTACGGAGCTGTCGACTGTAGTCCGTTGGCAAGTTAACGAATGTGTGTCGACGCCCTTGCCAACTATTGGACGGTGGACGTCACGTGGCTCCAGCAAAAGTTTGAAATGATTGGTTGATCCTCGCCTGAGAGTGACAGGGTCAGCGCCCTCAAAAGCCCGTGACTGGGGAAAGAGAGGGACTTTTTGGTTTGGACTTGGACTAATTTGGAGGACGGCAAATTTCCCTTGCTTTGTACAATAGCTCGTAACGTCTAAATGAACGGTTTAGGCAAAGTTCTCCCGCATCCGTCGCACTCTTCTGATCACCCACCGGACAAGGCTCATCAAACGATTGGCCCTGCAAGACACCGCTGGGCAGTCATCATCTATTCACCCAAGGGACGAACCTTTACTTTTTCCTTAGCTTCGTCATCGTTAAAATTATTGTTTTACAAAACATTAGTACGACCTAAGCTCGAATATGCATGTTCGATCTGGGATCCTGGCACAGAAATACACATTTCAGCAGGCGAAGCCATCCAAAACCGTTCAGCACGCTTTATACCATCCAGCTATCATCGCACATCTAGTGTGACTTCTATGAAATCTAGCTTCTCATTGCCTCCCCTTTCCACCCGGCGTATGATTTCTCGTCTGTGCTTGTTTCATAAAATATACTTTAACAATTCTATACTGAAAAGCCAACTCATCCATAACCCCGTCTACGGATCTTCTCGTTTTGACCATCACTACAAAGTAGGCGTACCAACGTGCAAGACCAATTCCTTTTACAGTTCCTCCATACCAAAAACTTCTGAACGGAACCGCCTTCCCCCGTGCATTGCGACCATCAATGGTCTTGCAAGATTTGGGAAGCGCTAACGTGTTATTATCCCTGTGTTTGAGCCGAATTGACCATCTTGTAACGTGTTTGATCTCGACTCCCACCCCTATGTAATGCTTCGGCCCTGAGGGTATAATAAATAGATCAATATACTCCGTTCACCTTAAGTCCGAGCGCTAAGCACCGTGGCTTTGCGACCAAAAGCGCAAAGCCACGGTGTAACATAGCTTGGAAGTGTCGCCATTGTTGGGTACTGACAGTTATTTCTACTTACTGGTTGCTTCGAAATACAACTTCTGCGGTGCGAAACCAAGATGGCGAACCGGACGCTCGCGGCGCATAAAATACTGGCATGGCCGAGCGTGACGTCACATGCAAGCTGATGTATATACTACATCATCGGATAAACGAATCAAGCGCATTGTATGCGTTGATACTTCGCGTTTTTAGTATACATATGCACGTGTTCGTGTTTATGTGTGTCCCATAGCCCTTGGCAGCGCGCTCGAACTTATGATAAACCAATCATGTACAGTGAAGACCCGTGCAACTTGCGCTTTTCACGCTGTTCGATTGGTTCTACCAACCCGGCTGCGTCTTGAACGAAAGCCTGCGCGCTTCGTTCAATGACGTCAGCTACGTCCCAGTGCGTAGGCCGAGCGTCGGTAGCCAAAAGAGAGTTTTCACCACCGAGCACCTGCGGCGATGCTGACGATGCTTGCGAGATTGCCCAATCATGCGGTAAGCATGGAACTGCGTTGTGGGTTGTAGAAAGTCGCTGGATATGCGGGGACGAGACACGAGCCTTGAAGTAGACTTCGTCACTCGTCAATAAGAGTGGTTACAACAGAGGGCCAATGCCTCGTAAGTGTGGTGTGCCGGGTTGTTGTAGAAATTGTGCTGGGGAACCGAAGGTGCACATTTTATCCAGCAACGGTGCGACCAATGGATTAAGGCAACGTCTTAACAAGCCTTTCAAGTTTCGAGCTATTCGAAGGTATGCCAAGCTGTTTCGCGGCATTCTTTTATCCCTGCACTAATAGCTTACTCATGCTCGGTCCCACTCTGTATTTACATGTGGCCAACGGTTTAATCAGTGAATTTCATTGTTCAAAATGCATCCTTTATTTACAATGGTGGTTCAGTAGGAGGGACTCATCAAACTTATCCGGAACGCGCGAAAGGCGTCTTATCTGATGCGAGCATTATCCTGGCGCCAGCGGAAGGACTCCTCCATGACTTGACGTTCAGTGGAACGATCGAGCAGGGGAGGACCGCTCGCTCAAGGTCCAAATCGCTGCTGGACAGGGGACAACAGCAATTTTGCCTGCGAGGCCATCTATGTTGTTCGCCTCAATCGGTAGAAACATCAAATGATTACTGATTGTATCATCAAATAACTGTTTAGGCAGTCACTGACGTCGTGAGAAAGAGTGACGTTAAGTCTATAGATTGACCGGCCGGCAAAATCGCTACGGCGTCCACGGTCTAGCGAGCGGCCTCCATTGTAAGGGCTGTTCAGTGCTTCGGCCGCCGCCAAAGAACTGAGCTTATCCGGGACATGCGACATCGGTCACATGTTCCGGATAAGTTTGGTACGCACTGTATGTCATAGTCTTCTATAGCTTTTGGTCGAGGGAATCCCGAGTATACCAATAACAATGGTTGTTCTAGATCATTACTGCTCAAGTTGATTTGTAAGTGCACTCCCCAATTATTCATCCAGCCTCACTGCTTTCTAAATTAATTTTAACGAGGTATCCGTTTTCATGTAGTATTACGTCAAGTTACTTTACATGTAAAATTTACGGAAAGCAGTTGCCTACAAAGTGGTCCGGATGACCATTCTGTGGCCTCGCCCCTCAAGAGCTCGAGTGCATGGTCATCCAGTTTGGAGCGAATGAAATTGCATGTCCATCGGTCGGAATTTCCCTATACTCTGTTTCACCTTATGATGTACCGCAGGAAACGCTACAAGCGCGAGCTCCTTGCTCTGGGGCATACCTCGGCTGCACAAGCACTCGCGCATCAAGGGCAGCTGCCAACGCTATGAGCTCGCGCTTCTAGCCTTCGCTGCGGTACAGCATAGGTGAAACTAAGGTGCCTTAATGTGCGCTTTGCTTGGGGTGATGACATCTGGCCATTTTGTTTCTAACGTTTATTTTTATTTTTTTGTTCTCAAGCGCGTGAAAGAGCGTGTCCCTGCACGCGCTCGTGGCGTTGACTGTGCTACAGCGACATTTTGTTTCCGGCAATTTCTTTGTATTTTTCCTGTGAGCGCGTGCTGTCAGCATCAGGTACTACAAACGATGGCATCACCCTAAACAGAGGGACATCGAGGCACTCTAGGTGAAACGGAGCATAATGGTGCCATTTGGGACGTCTCATTTGTGGGCTTTCATGGTACGATCATTCTACTATTTAGCACTCCACTTCGAATGTCCTTATGAATTTCTGTGTTTCCTTTGTGGCCGTCCAGCTCGGAAGTTTCGCTGTATGTTGGGCACATCGGTATTTAGGCCCAATGTTGCAGTACAAAATACTTAATCCTAAGTACGAGCTGAAAACGCACTTTTTCTGTGAAGCTCTTCAATGGTAATCGCATCCACGAACTGGTAGATAAATGTCATTTGACGATGAAAGCACTAGAAAAGTGGTCGGCGTCTCATTCTATACAGATATATGAAGTAAAATAAAACAAACGGTAATATTCAGACCAAAAAAAAAAACAGTTCCAGTACATAAAGACATCACCATAAATTCACGTTCTATAAAAATTGTTTAACAATTTAAGTGTCTTGGTGACGTATTTTCTACCACTATGTCGTGGGATAGCCACATAAACGCATGTACTAACCGAAAATTGCTCAGATCACGGGTGTTATAGGTCGTGATCTGAGCATTCTTTCCACAAAAATTAAGGTACATACTCTTATAACTCGATCCTTTACACTCATCTAAACTATTGTCAATTGGCATGGAGAACAAGATTTTGAAACTTACAACGCGTTTATGTATTACAAAAAAAAAGAAAAAGTCCCAACTATTTACAACGAGTCTTATAGCAGCGTCCCAAGTACTAATTTGTTTTACCGCTCCCATGTGACTGGAACGTTCAACTTGTATAGATATCGATTAAGCTTGAGGTTTAAATTAGAAACACGAAACAATAGCAATGACATACGTAATCTGACTCATCTTCAAATAAAGGACATGCATAACTAAGTTGCTCAACAAGACGTAGAGAAAATTGGGTAGTGCCTACACCTCGCTCGAACTATGGAAAAGATTGCTTACGTCGTCTCTATTAAACAGTTATCAGCTTGTGCATTTTGATTTATTCACCTGTAAATACAGTAAACTCCGTACAATGTATGAAATCGAGAGAGAGAGTGATTTTCCCGATTGTTTTGTACATGTAAATGTGTGCGCCTTGAACTGTTAATGTTCCCAATGTTGTTTTTTTCTTTCTTTCTTGTGGTTGTTTTCTCTCAATTTGTTTTTCCTGGTGAGTTCCTGGTAAGTGTGTTTTTGAAATGTATTGTTAAGATTACCTTTTTTCTTCTTTTTTTCTGTGAATGTTTTAGCATGATGCTGCTTAGCTGCCAATCTTAAGGATACGTTGACCCGTCAAGCTGCAATGCTGCAGCTTTTTCTCCACAGCTCCTTCATCTGCAGTTGCACATGGTGAAAATAAACTGATTTAATTTGATTTGTAAATAGTAGGCACTGGAGAAAATAAGCCATCTGCGTTATAAGTCCTGAATTCGAATTCTTTGCGTTCACGCTCGCCCATCGAAAAGCACGGCGAGAGAACGCAAGGATGCAGCTGATCTTGCCATCCCGCCATCTGTTCCCGCACGATGATGTCCGTCTGTTATGGACAGCGTTAGCATGGCAACGAAACGTCTTCTTTGTGGGCGAACGCGCCAACGCAGCGTCTGAAGCCAGCAACGACAGACGCCATCTTCAGTACAAAGAGTGAGTCCTCTGCAAACCCCGTAAAACTTTTTTTTTTTTTTTTTTACTTTCTTTTTGGTAAGCAGTTTATTTTGTGATCGTTCAGCTTGAACATCTTACTTATCTGCTTTTCAAATACGAACAGTCTTCTCTGTGACCCTCCGTGGCGAACATTTTGCTTGTAGCAGTACATTCAGTTGTCCTCCAGCTCCTCTCTCTCTCTTTCCTCTCTTCCTCCTTAGGGGAAAGGGTTGGAGGAGCTTTCCCTGAACTCTTAACATGTTACCGACTATAGTACGAGAAATCTGGCCCTCCAGTTCAAATGACCCATCCGTGAGCTGCCCTACTTCTAGTGGTCTTCTTCAATGTCGTCCAGTTAGTCACATTCTTGCAATCTCTTACTTTGGATGTCCCCTTAATAGTCCGTAAACATTTTCTTTGCAAATACCACCAGGTGGTTCTCTAGTCTTTGACCTTTTTACAAAAGCGCCCCAAGACAAGGACATAAAGTAAGAGACACAGCACAAGCGCTACTTTCAACTGACTGTTTATTGAAACAAAGCAAACTATTTATGCACTCAATCGGGCTTCTCAAGCAGGAATTCAAATTCTTCATCTATTAAATGAACTGTCGGGGCACTTATGTATCTGTCACCCCCTTGCATTCTGATGTTGAATGACTCATACAATTCTCTCGAGATCTTGTTTCTTAACAAGATCTCGAGCACGGAGGTGACAGATGCATAAGTGCCCCGACAGTTCATTTAACAGTTAAATAATTTAAATTCCTGCTTGAGAAGCCTGAGTGGCGCCTGTGCTGTGTCTCTTAGTTTATGTCCTTCTTTTGTGGCGCTTTTGTCAAAAGGAACGATGTACCAACTAGCCCATCTCTCACTATTGATGCTAGTCTTCGACATTACAAGGAACTTCCGGTTCATAAAAATAATGAACAAAGCCCACCTTAGCAACGCTGCTTGAGACGTCAATGAAACGTTTAACCACCAGGCATCCAGGTGAACGCCGAAAGAACAAAGAAACGCCAGAACTGTTTACATTTTCCGAATACTCTCGTAAACCAACTTGTCTCCTCCAAGACGTTAGTTTCGATCGTACAGCCGAAGGCCCTCGCTAAATCTCCAACTTTGTTATCCGCGTAGCATTTATGCTTTCTAGCACTGGTGACATAGATAAGCTCGACAGGCTTGCAAAGATGGAGCGACGGGAACTTCGCTTGAGACGACAGCGGTTCATGTTTGTAAACAGTGAAAAGGTCTATTGATGTTCCACCCTCGAGCAATTTCAGCTGTGACGGTTTCATTTGTGGACGCTGTCTCAGTACCAGACATGTACACGTTACTGAGAAAACAAGTTACTAGATACAGTTACTCGTTCCTCGCACAAAAAGTAACTATAGTACGTAACTCGTTACTGAAATTGTACACCTTACTTCAGCACAAATCTAACGAGTTACTTCATCGTTACTCTGGATGTGTCGCTTGTTTTCTGAAGCAGTAGCCACCTTTCAAGATAGTGTAGTTAATAATGCCTAGCTTTTAACGCATTCGTGGACAACTTTTAAGGCGAAAGCCCTATATGTCCCAATATGCGAAAATGCGTCGGCGTTGTACCCGAAAGATGGCCATAAAAATACGTCATCAAGCACGCGCCGCTCAAGGTCAGAGCGGACGCGCCTCAGAAATAAAAGAAAGAAAAGCACAGCAACGCAGATGCTTCGTCACGGAAGCCGTGAAGCCGGCGGGGACGCCGCTGCTCAAGGTCGTTAGAACGTTCTTTCTCGCCAAAAATGCTGTCCCTAGAAAAAGTAAAGAAAGCAGGAGCATCAGTCTTCCCGGGAAGGCGTGTTCTTGTTCGGCAGAGAAAGAGCGGAAAATGTTCTTAGAGCCAATAAAACCCAAAACGTACAAGCCACAAGAAAGTAGAAAAAGCCTGCAAGTGGCTTCTTCGCTTACAAGTAGATCGAGATTTAATTCGATCCTCTGGAGATGCGGACCTTGCGCCAGCACGAGTTTCCGCACCTCATTCTTGTAGTGCAGTTCGTGCATGCATGCCACCCTGGCACCTTGTGCATCAACGGAGAGAGAATTCTCATTAGCGGGTATTAGTTTAAGAGAGGTGAACCAGTCTGAATCCGTCCATGTTGACGATGCTCTTGAAGGTTTCCAGCTGAACGTAGAGGGAAAACGAAGGAGGGGAGAAAAAGAGACCTGCTGGACTAGCAACCATTTACTGAAAATCTTGTTTTTATCGACACTCGTGAATTAAAACATTGCGTTCCCAGGGTAACTTCTTCGGTGTGATCCCTGATGGATAGCGTTCACGTGCTCCCGACTTGGTTGCTCACATGGGACGCTCCCTGCAGATAGCTTTTCTTTGGGAAATAGCGTAATGGAGGCGGTACTATAAGCAGTCGTCCCCGTTCGCCTCAATGGCCAGAGACTCCAGGGTCTCCCTTGTAAGCTGTTTGTTGTGTCTTGCAACTAAGGTAACTTTGAGAAATCAGGAGCACATTGGTGTACTCGACAATGCGGAAGTCCAGCTGACGTTAGTCCGCCAGCGGAAGCTGCACGCTCCCTGGTGCGGTCATTAATACAACGCCCAGTTTGCCTTATGCAGCGTTTGCCACACGACAAAGCAATATTGTAAATAACTCTTTTCTCGCGTGGGGCGTAAGGTGTTCTGTTCGCGGTGCCGCAAGTGGTGTTCTGATTTTGGTCAGTCCTACAATTCACTTTACGGCACATGGCATATGCCTTGTTGGGGGCTGGGCAGGCGATGCATGTACGCCTTGTCGGCCAGCAATCTTTTTAGGCGATGCACTATCCCGTGGATGTACGGCATCCCCACGAGAGGCTTTGGGAGCTTCTTTTTCGTTGGTTGTGCATTTTCTCAGGTTTTTGTCACACTCCCTTGCAGAGGTTCTCGCATGCCGGTATTAAGAGTGTGCTTGTGTACCCAGAGTCTTGAAGTCTATGGAGCTCTTTTTGAAAACTGCGCCTGACCCTATGGGGGCAAGCTCTTCCACAATGACGCTTGGAAGAGTGACGTAGTCACTCTTCCAAGCGTCATTGTGAGTAGGGCTTGCAGCGCGCTTTTTGCGCGCAATTTTTAAATGGGGCTAAAAACGTGAAATTTTAATAATTAATAACACAAACACTCATCAACTTTTCTAAATTATTTTAATTTCCTGGCTTCTAATAGTAATTACCGTCATTTCTACAAACATAATTCTAAAACCAATAATTAAAAAGTTATATAACAGATTTAGTTAGTTGGCCAACTAAACATGACGATTATTCCCTCGGCTGATGTCCGCCAGACGCGAGAAACACCTGGCGAAGACGGCATTCAGCCAGCAGGCTGCACTATTTTCTTTTCTTCTTTTTTTTTTAAATCCTGTTTTCATCAAGAAATATCACCCTGTATATCTGCACTGTATTTTTTTAAATATCGTTTATTGATACAAACTTGTCTAGACCGTGCCTGCGGCGTAACAATGAGCCTGCCGTTTTACTTGGTCATAGGATTCATATCTCAAACTTCGTTTCTATAGAATTCGTTTTGCTGCATAAGCAATTTTAATGTAACTGAAGGCGTATAACTCTTTATCTTGGAGGCAATCATAATAACGTTTCTTGGCGCCTGTTGTACCCTCTCGGTGCATTCAAGTACAGTGATTAAGTATGGCAAGTGAATTAGTGTGCAGTGAGCTTGGTTACACTCTAATATATGTGTGTGAATATCAAACGTTGTAACAACGACTGTCTTCGTTTTGCGCAAAAATAATATGTTCATGAAGGAGCTCACAGGTGTAAAACATCCGGTTGGTATTGCATAATACATACATATTATATATCTGAAAGGCGAACCGTTTGCTGCTTATCCATTCATCGAGTGCTGTGTAACGAACTCCCGTTCATCTACGAAGCACAAGTGAGCACAATCCAGTTCGACAAAAGTGCACCCAATATAAAGAAGTATTCGAACAGATGACTGATGACTTTAAACTTGAATCTCCCTCTGTCAAAATCAATATCAAACGTAAACAAAGAAAAAACTTACGATTTTCCAATAAACTCCGCCCAAGTAGCTCCTAATAGCCCTAATAAAATCGAATGGCAAAAAAAAATTATAAGTAAAATTTGAAGAAAGGAAAATAATTATAAAATGGTGAATATTCAAAATAGCACGACACTCTTCATATCCATGTATTCGCGGTCTGCGCTCGACTCCGTTAACTCATTTATATTTTATAAAAGAAATCGCTTCTGGCTTTTTTTAAATTTCACTCGGCGTCAACTTCGTTGTGCGACGTTGTCAAAGCTAGCGTAGTTTTGGCAGCGCTACAACTTTCAAAGCTACCTGCGCGAGCGCGTCCGGTTCGTCGATGCGTTCGGCGTCTCCTTCGCACGAAAGCGCGGGCCAAAGACGACACCACGTGCTCGCCCAGAAGTGCGAGGTTGCAACTGTGTGGAAACTGAGCTAGCCCTAACAGCGTCGAGCAGAATGGTTGACGGCGAGCATAGATATTGGTAAACCCTGAAGCTTTGGCATCTTATATCGTTACATTCGAACGGAAACTGTGTTCGGCGATGGATAGTTAATTTTCATAAAGTAAAAGTACTCTCGTTAATTGTTTCAGTTCTAAACAAGTTCCGGGGCAATAAAAAAAAATACGGGCAGGATATACTATATATCGCATACTCCGGTTTTTCGTGAATGACCGGCGATGGCGTCAATGAAACGTTATACGGAGATGGCTAATTGTGGTTCCGATGTCTCGTTTCATCGACAGAGTAACTCATTTATTCGTAGCTACTCTTTCCGGCGGAGGGGCAGAGTGTGTAAAAAAAAAACAACGAAATAATTGGGAAGGAACAATCTTCCCGAGTTTTCCGGGATCCGGGGGAGAAAAAGAAAGGCAAGGCAGACGATGTAAGCCAGATCAGAAGCAGCAAAGACAGTTTTCTGGGCGCATGAAGGGGGAAAGGAGGTCTGCTAACTTTTATGAGTGGAAGGAGAAGGCGGGAGACATCGCAGTACGAAAATGGAAATAACCCGGGGAAGGAAGAGCAAAGCAAGGAAGGAAGAAATGAGATGCTGGAAAAGAAAAGAAAAGGAAGGGAAAAAGGGGAACCGATGAAGAAGGACACGAAGGTACAAAAAAAAAAAAAAGACGCGAAAATCTGTACGGAACAACGAGGGGTTGGCAGAGAAAGAAGAGCAGACAGAATATCGTCTGCTCTCCCAGGCTCTCCGCGCGGCGGCGTCGCGTTTTCTGCTTTTAAACTTGGGGTTCCTGCGCGCGCTTCGCGTTGCCAGGATCGATCGTCTGCCACGCTCCGCGCCATTCAAAGACGGACCGCAGCGCAACCTGCGAGTCATCTTAGCCAATCCGGCGCTGCAAGTTTGTCACGTGACTTTGCGCATTTGGGCTACCGCACGTACACAACACCGAGGTCACGTGGCACGTTTTCCGAGCTGGATTGGCTCGTAGCGGCTCGTGGTGTCGGCTGCAATCCATCTTGTGGCGAGACGAGTTTACCCTCGCGGCGGAGGGGAAAGTGGAGAGCGGGTAACGGAGAAGAAAAGGGAGTAAGGCAACGCGCATGCGCAGACCGTTGGTGGCGTTGTCATGGCGACGAGGAGGGCGAAAGCTCTCCTCTCTTTGGATTCCTAATGGCGGCTCTTCTGCGCTGTACACCTACGGAGCGGCGTCGGCCTCTGTGATAGGAAAAAAAAAAAAAACAATGTAAAGATAGAGAGAGGGAGAGAGCGGAGAATGTAAAAAAGATAATGATAAAAAGGGAGACGCACTCTATCGAAACCGAGGAGGAGGACGGGCAGCCAGTTCTTGCGCAAGCTAACTGGCGCAACTTTTTTCGCGGCCGCGGCGAAGCCGGTGGAGCCGAGGAGCGCTCGCTCGTCGGTTCGCTTGCGTTTGTCGCCGAACGTTGCAGCTAGCGCCCGTTTGTTGAAGTGGGCAGGGAAACCGGGTTTCGCTGCGCGAGGAAATCGACGCTTAAATTGAAAGTTTCGGACTCCAGAGTTTCGGGCGTGAGGGATTGCCGTTCGACGCTCGGAGCTAAGCCGCCGAGTTTCGGTTTTGGCGAGACCCAAGTTTTAAAGTTTGCTCCAGTTTCGACCGCGCAGGGTTTCGCGTATGACGGAGGGTAAGCGCCCCCCCCCCTCCCGAATGGACACGGCGCAAAACGCTTGTGCGGAGTCAGGACCGGAACTTTCTTTCGGGTTGTTTGAAACGCGCGGAACAGGTGGTATGGACCGTTCCAATAATCGCCTCCGGCGCTCTGCCTTCTTTGTTTACTGGGCTGCGGAACCCGTTCTGGGAATGTGCGGTTGCTCTCTTCTGCGTAATATCCCACGTCGGGCTTCCACAGCTGACTCAGCGTTTTTCGCTTGAGCCCACCTGTTTCCTGTGCAAGTAAAACATTTCACCACTTTAACCACAGAGAAGGCGTAGAGGACCGGAAAGTGTGAAACGAAACCGACCTCCCGCATTCGCGCCGTAAGATGACGTCATTGAATGAGTGTGGCGTGTGACAGGTGCTGTGGTTTGCTCGCAACAACCGAGGATAAGCAACGTGATTCCGGAGTCGAGTGATAAAGACAATGAAATCCAGCCCGGTTCTGCATTTTTGTAGCATCGGGATGAGAAGTTTGGGACATGTGACTGAGGGGCGGAACTCAGTTGGTCGAACGACGTCTTAGCGAACGAAGACCCCGCCCCTCCCCACGAAGCGGCGTGAACGAAGGGGTGGGTCAACACGCGCCCCAGTCATACGTAATTCGCTAAAACGTCGATTCGCTCGATGTTCGCTAAAACGTCATTCGCTATAAAACGCCATTCGCTCATGTAATATAACCGACCCCCCTCTCTCTCTCTCTCCCCCTCCCCTAAAAATAAAATTTAGAAAAGCTACGGATGTACTGAGTTAGGTTGGGAAAATGTAAGCCGGCTTTTCGGCCAGTATAAGTAGACTACGCATCGTAGTAAATGGAAACGCCGTGCGAAATGTGACGCTAACAGTGGCGATAGGATCCGAAAGTGGGAGAACACGACGTTACTTATAGTTTAAAAGATAAAGCAGAAAAACGACCTTTCTCTCTGAGGCGACCTCCACCTAAGCCTAATATTTGTCGAATCGATATAAATATCGGGTGGTGCACGAAAGCACCCGATGTCAACTGCCCCGTGTCAAATGACCAGCAGCGGCAAGCGCCCCGGCCTTTTTGCCCCGCTTTCAAAAGTCCCAGTTGCAGAAGCGCATGACACGAATCCCCCCGTGTCAGGTGGCCAAGTCCTCAGCGCGAGGGCGGAGCATTCTGCTTTTAACTAAGAGACAGTAAATTTGCACGCGAGCTTGTGGAACATAATTATGCCGATACCCGGGGCTCAAGTAAGGAATAATGGGATAAAGCTTTCCGTTCTGCAGGCGTATGCTATACACATTTATGTCTGGTGACGTTAGAAGTGAGAACAAACAGAAAATATCAGTCACTGGCAAAACATTTGAAGTTACAGTTTTTATGAATAAGCATTGAACCAAAGCTTTCGTCGACTCTGAAGCACGCGCGGATTCAGAATTTCTACGATTCTGTCAAAACTGTTAACCCGCAGCTCATTGCACCTTACTTATTACGCATACGGCACCAAACACCAGTTCCATTCCTCTTATATGGCTGTACAAATATTTGTATACTAGATAAATAGTCTATGTTTCTATGAGTATACCTCTATGACAGCGGAGTGCATCGCTGGTTATGCAGGTTTATGCAACTGGTCACTTGTACCTACAACATTCGAAGTTTTTTCTGCGGTTCAAGATAACCTTATTTTGTTGTACCTTTCACTTTAAAGAGCCTTTGTAGACCCTCAACAGGTTAGGTTAAGACATGGAACAATGTTCGTTGAAGCGCGAAGACGGTGGGACGGGGGCACTGAGGACGGGGTTTTGGGCACGGAGGGAATACGGGACGGGGTAATTGAACGCGCGGTTTTCGAAACGCGGGGCTAATGACGCGGGGTTTTAGGCACTATGCGTGGATATCTTAACGTGAGAAAGTTCGGTTTTCTGTTGTATCTTTTGATCCGTGTAACATCATGATATCAAACCTTCTCGTTCTATCCTTGCGGCTCCAGAAAACCTAAAAATTGGGGTCTGTACGCAGGTTGCCGTGCGGCACTGCATATAGTGCCACATTCGCAAGAGGTTTAAACCTTTACCATTTCTTTTTCCTGCGTCTTTCAGAAATCTAAATAAAATCATGACGCAGATGACCTTCTCAGAGTGAAATACCAAACAGCTGTGCCTTTTCGTTTCTTAGGAACAATAAGTCGCCACACCAGTCTGCGTGCTGACAAATCTTAAATTCTCTTCTTTTTCTTATGATTAGCGCTTGTTGAAATTTTTGCTTCATCAAAATCCGACTTGGGTCGACTTGTCACAACGATCGTTGTGACTCAGACCAAGGGTTTATCCAGGATTGTCAATCAGAGGGGGAAAGGGGTGCTGCTGGACTTAGCCTGGCGGTCTTCCGACTGCTTACTACCACGTACCATAAAAGCACCCTAAAATCTCTTAGGGAAAGAGTACACGCTGACGTCATGTATCGGGTAGATTTGGAACACTTTGTTTTCGATATTTCCTCTTCTAAATTTTCGCACCATTTTTTTTTTTTGGGGGGGGGGGCTTGCGATACTTTGACATTGTTGTAGCGACTATTTTCCCGACAGCACCTACATTTGATCTCGCAAATAGCGTACCTTCGCTTTAATGAAATGAAGTTCCAGGGTCACCTCATAGATGGCGCCAGCGTGCCAATGTGTTCTCTCGTCGTGAGAGATCACAAGAACTTAGTCCTAAGCAAACGCGAGTGTGTGAGCGGGCCTGGAAGTCCTGGGAGGAAGGGGTAAGTTACTCTTATAATGTTCCCTCTTCTTCCTTCAGGTTTGGTTCTTCGACTTTCTTATTGGGTATAATGCTGCAGACCCATTGGCTGCAAAACGGTAATAAGAGGCTGGGGATTGGCCATACCCTCTTAATGACAGCACTGAACCTAAGAAAAAACGTTTTTCTTTAATTCTATTTGGTTAAGACAGGCATGTTTCAAAATTAATGTTCGTCGAAAAAAAAATGTTTGCCCAATATTTATCTTACAATAAGAATTTTCGATTTGCGGGCGAAACCGAAACTGTACCCCTGTGGGACGATGAAGCTAGTGTTGCGTTTGTACCCGACTTGTGTACGTTTCAGTTCGTTGGACCTCAGAGCGCACACTATACCCGTTTTCACCTCAAGAACCATAGTAGGAGCCAGTGACAAATGCGCCTCGTGAGCGTACATGATTGACTTTCTTCCCCCCCCTTTTTTTTTCACTTCAACGCTTACAACAACAACCATAGTAAAAAAAATCCTGCGCCTCGCGGATTATTACTAATTTTCTCCTTTATGTAGATAATTAAGAGATATGTAGGTGAAAGTTACATTAGATTTATATTATCTTATTAAGACGCTTTTCCTCCGACAACAAATCTCGTGAGAACTACTTCACGCCGCGTATGAACAATGCGCAAAACTTTCTTTTTTCTTGAGGTGAAAACGGGTATAGTTGGGTACGAACGCTGTCATAATCATCCCACAGAATGTCATCATCATCATCACAGTTTTGATTTCGCCCGCAAATCGAAACATTTGTATCGTAACATAAATATTGGACATAAAAAAAAACTCTTTCCACGAACAGTATTTTTGAGACATGCCTGTCTTAACCAGGTAGAGAGAAGAAAAAATACTCTAGGTTTAGGCGCTTTTTTAAGCTGTGAGAGTGAAGGTCGATGCCGTCGGCTCACAGCAACAACGAAGATTAAACACAAATTCGCATGAACGTGAACCCACTGCGTGGACGCGGCTGTCGTCTCTATAGGTGTTGTTTGATCGCTACGCCCACATCGCAAACGCCCGGCATATGATCGATCTTCGATGTGTGCTTCAAGGAGCGCTGGAGTGGATTTCGACCTCGCATTATTAATGTGTGGCTCACGGCTTCGTAATAACTGTTCCTTTCATTTTGTTTTAATTTTCCCGAGAAGGTACGATATCTCGAAACAGTGCGAGGTGTGATCAAAAAGTTACGAAACTGACTTTGTAGCGTAAAAGAGGGGCAGCACAGTGATGCGCGCGCAGCAGTCGAAAGCAGGGACCTTCCTGCGTCATTATGCCAAAGGGCGTCGCTCTGTGAACATTTGGAACTGCGCTACACGAGTTTGTTTGACCACATGCACGAGCATAATGGCGATCTCTCCATAGACTGCAAACCAAAGCGAGAGCGAACATCAATTTTACGTCAAACTCGGCAAATCTAAAACAGAGACCTCTGAAATGATTTAGAAGGCTTACGTCAAAAAGCAGTGAGGTGTGCGAGGTGTCTTGAGTGGCACTCGCGCCTCAAGAATGGCAGAACGTCACTGATGTCAAGGAGAGGTCGGAAAAGGTCGCCCTACCGCTCTTCGTCTTCCAGCGATGTTCTGCCGTCCCTGAAGCGCGAGTGCCACTTAAAACACTTCGCAAAATTCACTGCTTCTTGATACAAGCCTGCTGAATCCTTTCAAAGGTCTCTGTTCTATATTTGCCGAGTTTGACGCAGAATTGATGGTCGCTCTCGCTCTGGTTTGCAGTCTATATGGTGAAATCGCAATCAAAAACTCGTGTAGCGCTGCTCCGAAGGTTCGAAGAGCGACGCCCTTTGGTATAACGAGACAGGAAGGTCCCTTCCTTTGACTGCTGAGCGCGCATCACTGTGCTGCCTTCTCCTTTGACGCTAGAAAATCAGTCTCAGCACTTTCTGATCACACCTCGTATAGACCTTTCCAAAAAGGGGTCCTGGCCGGTTCCATTTTCAATGTTCGTGTGTACGGCGCGTGATTTGCTCGCTTTCCGAAGCGACGATTTCCTCAGCCCAGCAAGCGCATGTGCTGAGGAAATCGCACGCTGGGCTGAGGACTTGTAAATATTGGAATGCATGGTGCTACGCCGGAGCTCGTGTGGCCTTCGATCCACGCTGCGCTACCTCGAGGCTGATAAAGCAGCCTATATTGGCGACGTGCGCGATCGAAAGCGTCGCTGTGGTCGGCCTTCCACGATTGACCGAATGCTGGCTATGACATCAGCAAAGGATTTCTCGTCGACGGAAATAAGAGGAATGGAAGAACTTCTCTTTTGGCGGTGTTGTCACCGTTGGTTTCAGAGCGCAATGATTTCAAGCTTCCACCATGCTTATTACAAACACCATCGAATTTGTTGTTCGCGAGGTAATGATGTCACGAGAGTGAACCATTAGAGGGCGCCACTTTTTCCTCCGCTTGCTCCTCCAACCCTTCTACCTTGTCCACCGTTGCCTCTTTCCTCCTCCCCCATTGTGAGGAGGATCTTCTGCCTGCAGAATCTCGAGTGTGGTGGTCGGCCTTTAAGTCAAGAAGCAGCCGACGTTACCATCTGATGAGAGCAATCGAACAGCGTCAAAAGCGGACCGTCATGGTGTTCGTCATGATTCTGTACGTGTTCTTTCATTGCTGATCCAATCACAAACAATAAAAGGCCCAGTGACTTGCACTTTTGACGCTGCTTGACTGATCCCATTAGCTCGCAGCGTGGAAAAAAAAGGGGGGGGGGGGTCTGCAAGGATGTGCACATCAGAGTAAGCCAACACAGTAAGCGCACACTCTCGCAGCCCCCTCTCCACGACGCTGTTTTATCAGCCACGAGGTAGCCGCAGCACGTATCGAAGGCCACGCGCTCCGGCGTTGATCAACAAGTTTTGCCTCCTAGGCTGTAACCTTTTCATTCGGTGATGGAATGGAAAGATGTTACATTCGAATGAAAGTCTGGAATCTCCTCTTTCCCAAGAGCACATAATGTTTCCCTACAGTCGCCGCCGGCGGCGATGCACTTGCGCTATCCGGTGCTCAACCCTCCGCGTGCCACCGTAGATGGTCGAGGGCGGCTGTCGACACCAACGGCACTCGGCGTCGGTAACCTCGTCGTCGGACGCAAACCGTGTACCCTTCGGATGTTCCTTTGCCATGGAAAGCAGATAAAAGTCTGATGGCGCGAGGTCCGGGCTGTAAGGTGAAGGAGACAAATCATCTTGGAACTGCAGCTCCTCCAGTGCGGCGTTGGTTTCGTCAATGGCCGCTCTCAAGCGTCTATACGACGGCATGCGGAAGTGATTTCGTGTTCCGGAGAAAAAGGAGATTCCAAAATTTCATTAAAATATAACGGCTTTCAATTCCATCACCGAATAAAAAGGTTACAGTCTAGGAGGCAGAACTTATTCATCACCCTTCGTAGCGGTCCCGAATGAACGAAACAAGAGCGGGTAGAGTTCCTATACGGGAGCCATGAGTTGCGTGTCTGTTTTCCACGTGCCGCCGCGACACTATTCGCCGAATTCAGTCACGTGAGGAACAGACTCCGAATGCCGTGCAGGAAAGCAGGCGCTACGGGGATGAACGTGCAACTCTGGCTCTCTAAGCTCGGGTAAGGTCTTAGGCTCGTAGTGTAGCAAGCAGCACCGAGCGGACGCGCAGCAAAAAGGCGTCAGGCGTTTTCCGAAACTTGTCAACTGACCTAGATCTAAGAAAGTTGCTTTTGGTGCTGCTTGGTCGGCTCTGCATGCGTTCGCTCAACAGCTCAACACGTTCTAGAAACCAAAGCCTGCTCGTTTCGTTTTCTTACGATCAGCTACGTCACTGCATGGCCAGGCGAGGAGAGCCAGCAGAGGATAGTCACCGCCGAACATCTGCGACATCGCTGACGAAGCACTCCAAATCGCCCAGGGAAATATATTTTTTTTTATGCACCGTCATTTTTGGTGTTTTCGGTCCACCGTAGTTTGGCCTGAGTGTCAAGGATGGATACCGATTAAAATCTAATTTAAAAAAAAATAAAGAGAGAAGATTACCAGACGTGACGACGCAACTTTATCAGACAGTGGGCAGCTCGCGGGGGATGCAAAGCCAGACTGTAGGGAGTTTTCGTAGACCGCAGAGAGCCATGGCCATCGGCCCGCAGGCGCAGTGGCGGTTTCTTCGTAGCGGAGGGTTAGCGGAGGGAAAGCACGGTCTACTAAAACTCCCTAATGTCGGAGAACCGAAGGTCCAAATATTCGCGACTTTCACGACCTATAGGGGGCGCGCTGGCGCCTATCAAAATGGCTGTCATCTGGATGATCGTCGTAGAACAGCACTACGAGGCGGGGTCTGCGACGCGTAAGTAATTCTAGTTTTGCTTTCTGCGAGCAGTATTGGAGCCTTACTTTTTATGGTTGCACGCGAGTGACTCTCATGCAACCGTCAAAATATTTTGCTTTGTGTTCTAGCTTTTCGCATCACCGACTATAATTTAGCAGCTCTAGACTCCTATTCTGACCCGCGTAGCTGAATACTTCGCCTGTGTCTGTGAAGGCGCTCAAGAGAATATTTTGTTTTTTGAGAAGGCACTTCCAGCTTTAAATCAAGGGGACCGCACCTTCCAACAGAACTGGTCGTCAGTGTGGTGACGCACGCTAAAGTTGTTGTGACCAAGCTTCTGTCACACCAGCACATCGCTCAGTTACGGTTACGTGGTCAACGAAAAGTTGTCAGGGCACTGACACTAACTGCGCTGCCAGAGTGCGAAGAGTTGGACACTTATGCATCGACCACACACCTCAAGCAGCGCTTAAACTCATCCTCACCTTGTCGACTAACATTTTTCTCAACAATGCTTGCTAGGGGAAAATGATGACTTGGGTCAGGATGCAAGGTCCGCTCCATCCCAAAAAAACTACTGTCTGTGTACGCAAAAACTAACGCTGTAAAAAAATGAAAGCCGTTTACAACTCCCTGTAACGCCGAATTGGAGCGCAGCTCTTGGAGGAGGAGGAGGGAAGGGTACTGAAGGGAGGGTATACCCCTCCTCCCCTTACGGGGGTCACGTGACCTGGGGGGTAGCATGACCTGGGGGTCACGTGACTGAGGGGGTCAAGTGGCCTGTGGGGGTCACGTGACCTTACGGTTACGCCGACGGCGACGCCGACGCCGCTTAAGCCGGAAACGGGCGCCTGAGAGCTGCGCTCTAAAAAGTGATGGAATGACGACGTTTCTGCAGATCGACATACGAAAGAAACCCCGAGTTGGAGGCAAAAAGAAAGCTGTCTCATGTGACGAGCTACATTTTGTCGCGTTCATTTATTACATGATGGCTTTCTGACACGTAGTGGATCAGTCACATTTCGTGTCGCATTTGCTTGTTTCACTCTCTCAAAGCTACATTTTCTTAAATACAAAAGTGGCCGTCCAACATGTGGGGCGGGAGGTAGAGGCATTTATATTATATTTCAGAAAACCAACTGGAAGGCGCTAAGCATAAAATGCTATTTCACATATTTCTTCTTTTTTTAGTTGTGTGGTAAGCGTAGACGTCAAGATACGTTTCACATCAAAATATGCGTGAGTGCAGAGCAACGCTTCGGTTTGATAAAGGAGATCACGTTAAATAATTGGGCAAATGGCGTGGTCGATAATAGTTACCACATATAACAAAAAACCCTATAAGCCAGAGTTTTACATGGATTCCTAATCATAAAAGCTGTAATTCGATTAATAACGTCGTCGTCACGCACGGGCAAGCGACATTCGTACAATATTTCCCATCGAAGCTACAAGTCGCTCGGCCAGCGCGTCAGCACAGCCACGACCACCCGATCTCCTCCGGGAGACCCGTGGCACAGCGAAGCGCAACGCCCAGCCGACTGTCGCTTTTCCGCACGCCGGCCTAGCGGGAGTGACGTCACGGAGCGAAGGCGCAGGATTTGGCTTCATATCTGCTGGAACGCAAACTCAATGACCAAAGGCTTATCGGGCACTGATTGGCCTCTTCTCTTGCGTTAATGAACGCCAGCGTTGAAATGTAGTTTTCCTGCCGCGTTAATATGGGCCTATTCATGATATGAAAACTGCCCATCAGGCCTTGATTACGGCCTTCTCAGGTCGCATGGCATGACGTTGTCTGATTTCTATACGGTTCAGGCTAGCTGCCGTAGAGCGATAGATTTAACGGTGACGTCAAAATATCAATCCGTTGCATGGTGATACCGGGTGCTGAGGAGTCGAGACTGACCGGAGTCAATCTGCATGTGGGTAGCGAACTCTTTCTGCATCTCATTCAGGTCGCCAACAGATCAGGCTGCAGGAATCCTGAGGCCTGAGACAGGCGGTGAAGGTTTACTGGGCAGGAATAGCGGCTGACAAAGGTGGCTGTGGCTTCCGGCGTGGCTGCAGAAGCTCAACAGCGTCAGGCCCGTCATGCCAACGGTCGAACAGTCGTCGCGGCTATCTACGCTAACGCCGCTTCGCGCTTCCAGGAACCGTCAGGGCGACGAAACATTGGTGTTTACCGGTGCTCTGTGGTCGCGACGCCGGTGATTATGCTAACGCTATCATCGTTCACCTCGGATCCGAAGTGGCTGTCGACACCAGCGGCCTGAAAGAGGCGCTCACAGGGGAAGTTCGCTGAAAAGGCGGTGGTGATGAAGTTCAGCGGCGTGATCGACAAATATTCTAAAGCCTCGCCGCGATTAAAGCACGTTCTGTCGTTTCTTCGCGGATGGACCATAAAGCGGTTCTGGCTAAGGCGAAAGCCAGCGCCAACTGTAACGGGCTTCGTTGAGCTGGTTCGTTCTTCGGTGAGAGAGGAGATGAATACTGCTATTTCAAAGGCAACCGCTGGGTAAGGCCAGCTGGACTGAATAACCGCGCCGTCTGCCACGTGGTTAACAACTGTTCTGCGCCTTATATTACTGGGAACCCAACGGGAAATATTCTCTTTTCTTCTTTTGCTTCCTACTTCACCAAAATTTTACCCCCGATGGAACATTTTTCTTTCTGTTGCAGCACGAGAGAAGTTGGCTGTCGCAGTCGTAGTCTAAAAGTAAAATTTGTCGTTGGTTGGTTACGTTGTAGGAGGTTTCTGCGCGCCCACGTGCTCCAAGCTGCCGTCGTGCGCTAGCCCACTCGACGATTCTCCGAAATTACTGTAGGGAAAACAAAGGCGATGCAGTTTTAACTCGATCGTCACGCTTCGGCGACGTCACCGGACACGTCACGGTGCAGTTCTCTTCCGGTGTAGCTGGTACAATGGCAGATGGAGAGTTGGGCTCCTCCCACCGGCGACGTCACGATGCAGTTCACCTGCACCGCTTTTTCCAGCCTCGATACAGACAGTTCGAGCTATAGCAATCGTGACATGATGCAGTTGGCGGGCGGCGTCTAAATGTCGTCACGATGTACCTTCGGCAATGCAGTTAACTGAGTGGTCGAGGACGAAGCCAGAGATCAAACTGGCATCAGTATAAAAGAATGGCGAGCCCTATCGTATGCATCTCTACCGTTGGGTTCACCAGCGGACGGGAGTTCTCAGAGATCACCGGGATGCTGCCGAGACGAGCGATGCGAGGTTTGTGGAGCGAATACCGGCTGACCGAAGGGGTGCCTCGCTGGCTGTGCGACCAAAGCCTCAGGGGAAAGCTCCGGCGGCACGTGAAGGTTTGCCCCGTCGTGCTGACGGTTGCTGGAGCAACGAGTCACCTCGCAGCTCTACGCTTTTGCCGCCGCTGGCGGCTTCCAGGCAACCGTCAGGAGCGACGAAAACGTTGCTGTTCACCAGTGCTCCGCGAGGTCGCGTGCCTGGTGATGTCACCAACACTGTCATCGATTGCCTCGGATCGAAGTCGCTGTGCTGCCAACGGGCGCAAGCGGAGAAGGCGCTCGACAAAAAGGAAGTTTCGCTCGGGCGATGCAAGTTCAGCGGCGTGATCGATCGATCTTCTAAATACTCTTACGTGCGATTCAGCCACGATTGTGGTGCATGTTGAGTGCACCCCATGTCAGCGGTTTGGCTGGGCGAAAATCCACGACGATCAACGGTAACAGGCTATGCTGAGCTGGTTCGTTTCGCGCTGGAGGTGGGGGGAGATCTTCCATATTTGCTGCATTTTTTAAAGCAACCTACACTTCAGGTGAGGCCGGCGGAACTGGTGTAAACATACACCCGCAGAAAGCACCGCTACACACCGTGGGGCTGGCAACCGATTTTCTTTTTCCTCCTCTTCTGCTGCGTAATCAACGCGGGGAAATCTTCTCTTTTCTTCTTTTTTTGCCTCATGCTTCGCCGAAAATTTAACCCCCGATGGGACATGGTGCGCAACTCCTCGTTGCAGCACGAGAAGGTTGCACTCAACACGGTCAACCATCGATCGAAAAGTGAAATGTGTCGATTAGCTGTTTATACAGCTGGCGGTTGGTCTGCCTGAACACGGCGACATTGTTTCCAACTGTAGATAAGCAATTTGAGCCGGTCGCATTACGACCGCTAGCCAGGTCTTTAACGTGCGTAACGGTAGTGATAGACCACACGCCGGTACGATGCTCATTCAGATCGAAACGGGCGGGCGGGACTGAACCAGGATCCCTGGGTTCTTGTTGCTCAGAGGTTCGGGCGAGTTGGTTGTATCATGATCATACAGGGGAACAGCAGCTAAAAAGCAGTCACTCGAGTCAACGCGCACAAGAGCACTTCTGGCGCTGTGTAAGTGTCTGTTTCTTATGTGTGTGTGGTGACTCGAGTGACTGTTCTCACGGATACGCCGTTCCACTATAGACCTAGTTGGCAGCGACTTTCGCTCCAGTGCTCCAAGCTGGTGTCGCTAGCCCGCTCGGCGGTTCTCGAAATTCCTGTGGGAAAACAAAGCGATGATGGTTTCAACTCAATCGCCACTGTTCAGCGACGTCAGGCCACGTCACGGTGCGAGTTATCTTCCGATGTATGGTTGTTGGCGATGGAGGTCAGGCTTCTCCCCGGCGACGTCACGATGCGTTCTCCCCTCTTTTTCCAGCATACAGACAGACTGAAGCTACTCTCATGGCATCACTGTCTCGGTGGGCTGCTGTCGGCAGTGCGCACGCGCAGAAGCTATGGCCTCACGCGAACTCTGGTTCCTGCACGCGCGTGTGTGTTGGCGTATATATGAGGTGAAAGGATGATGCGAACCGCGGTGCGTAGCGCCACAAAAATGCGCTATGCATCGCCGAAAGCACTCGCATCCTCCCAATTCGTTACACTCCCGGTCGAGAGTATAGATGCCAAAGGTTCGGAACCTAACATTACCTTAATAAAAAAATTAAAAAGGATTAACAAAAAAAAATATCAAGGGGGAAATGGCGTTTGTTTTTTAGTACCAGATTTTATGTGTCCATATATTCGCCTCTTGAGCATTGGCTCCCGCTTTCCGATTGAATAATTTCCGGAAAACCGACTTTTAACTTTCGAGAGCAAGATGTAAGCGTTAATAAACGCAGGTTTTCAGTTTATTTTTGGCGATGCGAAAGACGCGCTTCGCTTTAACAGCAAACAAAAGACATCAACGCTTATGACTTTCGCTTCTGTCAGTAGCATCCGCGATATAAAGAAAAACATGTGTTTGTTTAAATGTGGTGGGTGACATTTCACTTCAAAATGTTTGTTTTTCTTTTTTGTTGTTGTTGTTGTCCGTGGTTGCGTGCAAATATCACGACGATAGGTCACGGTAACTTCCGCACGCTGCCGCCATTTACCCACGTTGCAAATCAGGGGAGCTAGGATCGACAAATGTCTCGGTTCTCCTAAAAGAAACGGAAGTGATGGAAGTGACGAGATCGCGTCTGATTGGCTAGAGGCTCAAATGACGAAAGAGGAACTTCGGTCATTTGAGCCTCTAGCCGATCAGACGCGATATCGTCACTTCCATCACTTCCGTTTCTTTTTAGGAGAAACGAAACATTTGTCGAACCTAGCCCCCAGAATGCTGTAGTTGCACTCGACGCTCTAATCGCAACACAATACAATGTACAATGCGGCTTTATTTAGCATTAGGGAAACTGGAGGCGCAGACGAAGAAGTCATTACTTGACGGCAGGGCTGGGCCAGACACTTCAAAATTGAGTATTCGATAAAGATGCCCTATTGCCATAAATTTGTATTCTATAGATACCGACACAAGACACGGGAGCAAAATTCGTTTCTGATAAAGATACTCGGCACTGCATCTAACTCCGGGGTCCGATTGCTCCTACATCAGACAAAAGACGGTCTGCAAACACGAGTCAGCACAATGTCCCTGGTTCGAATGCCGCGTGCCAAGTTTCCTCCTTGAACTCGTTGCCATGCGGTATTCGAAGCGCGGATCTCGCGCTGACTCGCGTTCGAATCTCTATATGCAGACTGTCTTTTTTGTATGGCGTACAATCAGTGTGACCCTCGCTTTAAATACTTCTACTTTTTCTGCGAGTTGCCGTGCGTGATGGCAGATATCTTGAGTTTCGCGTGACAACCATCGGGCAAACAAAAAACTGAAAAACTACTACATGCCGTCGGCATGACTTCAGAGCCGATCTCTTTACGTTGTAACTGAATGAGCCTGGCGTACCGAAAACGACACCGAAGAAAAAAAATGCAGCTTTAAAATTATAAGCACCACATTTTCCGAAGTATCGAATATCTTGAAACTAACTTTCGAATTGTATCCTCAATACCAATAATCGGGCCCTTTTTTATATATATACTTTTTGCATTTTCTATATTCTTTAACCGATACTTGATACAAGATACTCAACGGTATCTAAAGGTAGTATCGAAGATACACGTATCTTCGATACTGTACAGCCCTGTTTGACGGTGTCTGCGTCTTCCTACAGCAGGAAAATGCTTGCAAGGTGATAAAAATGTCGGTGCTTCGATCTACAAGCAGGCAGTACAGCAATAATCCAAAGCAGACGTCGGCCTTTCTTGATGAATGTTTAGATACAAAAACTAAGTGTGCATTATTAGACGGAAGTGTATAATTGACTGCTAAAAGTCCCCCCCCCCCCCACCCCTTTCTACAAGTACACACACTTGTGCGATAAGCGCGGACTGGTTAACAGATTTTGATTCATTTGTTATCTTAAAAATAATTGTCATTATTTTTTTATTTTACTTTTTTCTTAAAGTAATCAGGCGTGTGACTATTGTTTCCGAGTCGATCAAATTGCTATCCTAAATTAATCACTTTGTAGGAGAAATAATCGTAAAAAAATATTTCCGAGGACACCTAAACACTTTTTGTGAGTTGTAAATGCGAAAGCGTGAATGTCGTTCTTCCGCTCGCTTAGTTCGTCTGCGGTGTGTATTGGCGTGGACGGCCACGTTTCACTACTGCCGAGGTTGCGGCCGCAGATGATGTAGATGCCTCAGGCGCCGCCATGTTCCTCGGCGCCGAGAGTAGCAAAAGCGGCCCGTACTGGAAGGGACGACATTCAATATGGCGGCGCCCTTGTGGAAAAGTTGTATAAACGATTGTTTTCAGAAAGAAGTTGGCATATATTGCTTAATGGTCAAGCATCAAGGGGTAACACCTTTCGGCGGGCTAGTTGGTTCATGTCTAGGCATATAAATAAAATATGCTAAGGACAAGGACAGAGGCAGATACGCTCCGTGTGTTGCACTTGTTTCTGCCTCTGTCCTCGTCCTTGGCGCATTTTATTCATCAAGGGATCTTGAATGGAAGAGTACCGAGTGTTTGGGGGAGGGGGGGGGGGGGGAGAGAAAACTGTTTCTTTCATCGCGAAAACAAGCTATAGTACGCATCGCCGATTGTTCAGATTGAGTCTGCGGTTGAAACCAGATACCAAAGTTTTTCTGAACTTACAGTTATCTCATTAAAAAGTTATAAGCGATATTTTTGAAATTTTAAATGAGACAATTGAGGCCAACGATGCCCGCGAATACATGGGGATAAATCGTCTGTAACCGGGAACGGGCGCCTGTTCGTTATTGTAAATGTTCTAAAATCACTTATGCATTTTAAATAAGATATCGGTAAGTTCTGAAACTTTGGCACCATGGTCCCAACCGCTTGTGCTACATTGGGGCGGACCGGAGAGTTCGTCTATGCAGAGTTTAATTATCCGATAAGAAAAACACGGTTCATTTTGCTTTCAAACATCCTGTACATCGCAGGACGACGCTGATGCCTATAGGTCGGGTGTGCCTATTGCCGAAACAAACAGTGATTAGTGACAATAGCATGGTACAGCGCTCTTCCTCGAGCAAGGAACCGAGATGCTAATTTGGCCAATGGTTGTAGCTAGAGGCCGCTCATGCGTGTAGCCCGACGTATACACGGGTGTCCGTGCCGCCTCGCTTGATCGAGCGCCGCGGTGCAAACGCCATTGCAGCAAGCATCGCTCACGCATGTCCTTTTGGCACTGTCGGCTCTTTGTGCTTACACATCTCGTTTGAGCGCCCTGTCTTGGAGTAGGTACTCAAACAAGTACCCACTCGCGGTGCAAAACTGAAGCAGGCTGATTACTTTTAACGTGAAACGTTTTAGTTCTTTCGTTGAGTTGCTTCGCATTTCGTGACGCCTGATAAGTGAAGCCTGATCAGCGTGGCCGCGAAGCTCGATGCTGATTGGTTAGCGGGGGATGTCGCGTGACCAGAGGGGTAGGCGAGGAGGAGTAAGGTAGGCGAGGATAATGACAATAACGATTTTATTCACTTTACAAGGAGGAGCTCGACAACCTGCGCACACTGAGGGAGAGGACCTCGAGAGTATAGAAGGCTCTGGAAGATCGCCAGGTTTCTCGGCCCGATTAGCGGTATAGTATCGCTTCATTCTAGGAACAAACATCAAGAGCAATTATGTTGCACACGTGGAACCCAGAATATCGCTAAACGTTTATGATGCTATAGAACGTTTCACGTATGCACACAATTCTGTACCTTGACACGGGTCAAGATGTCACGTGACATCCTGACCTCGTGTGACACCTTGACGTCACGTGATCTTCCCCTGACGTCACGCACACAGCATGTGCCCAGCTCATTCGGAGCGCATTCTGTGCGTCTCTGAGTTTATCAGATATGAACAATAGTCACGCTTAACTTCTAACCCCGAGGTCCCGTAGTAATCGCACTTGCTTAACGGTCACACCGCACACACATGGACAGTCTACAGACACTGCCTGGCGCGTAGCTTCTTTCGCTGTATGACGTTCACATATGGTTCATATAAGAACTGTCTGCAGACATGTGCAAAGCACTCATTGCGTACGAAGGAAACATGCTTCTGAATATGCACGAGACGTGACCGCAGGTAACTCTTGTTCACACGTCTGCAGCCAACAGCGTGTCTTTTGTACCGAGCATCGCAACTGCGGCCCAAAGGCTGGTTCACACATGCGCGTTTGAGTGCGATCGACCGCGTCGCAACCGCTCGTAACCGCTTACGACGATAGAATACGCGCTGGCGCCACCTATCGGGCAGCCCCGGGAACGCTTCCGATCCGCGGGCGACTAAACTGAAGCGTTTTGCAGCATTTACGAGATCGCAATCCACGCATCATCTATGAGAAATGGTCGCTTATGACGTTGTTAACTTTATTTCGAGCGCACGGTGCAGGAATGATGCGTCAGAGACTCAGAGAGGAAATGTTCCAGTGACACCCGACAGATGGTGCCACTGCATTCTCTCGTCGCAGTGGCGCCATCTATCGTCGTAAGAAAAGAAGAAAAAAAAAGGAAAACACTGGGTAGGTGGCGCAAGGCGCCGCCGTATAGAAAGGGTTTAGCCTCATCCATTCAACCATCCATCCATCGTTGCAAGCGCTCTCAAGGGGTGGCGACCCGGTCGATCACGCTCGAGCACAAATGTGTGAATTAGGTTCCTGCAGACGCTGTCCGAGGCTCCGAGGCGTGTTTCTTCCATGCGGTCCTATAAGATTTGTCGTACGAAAACCGACTGCAGACACGTTCGAAGCACACGTATATGAACGAAGCTGGAACATGCTTGGGGCATGTCTTCGTACCTGCATGTCGTGTCTTGTGTGATGTAGTACAAGGTGACAGCGGCTTTAGCGAGCGGCTAATGTCGTTGGCAGCATGCCAGGCTACGCCTTTTTTGGACACCCGGCGTGCAGCGTTATCAATCTATCAACGCGATGGTTTCGACTTTTGAGGCAGATAAGGCCTCCCGGATAACACCAAAACCGTTTTGATGGATTTTTTTTTCACCTTATTCGACGGAGGTCAGCACGGGGCACTGATTACGCAGGTTTTCCGGCCGAAGTACGGGTGCCTGGAACGCGTCTCCAACAAAAGTGTTTATCGCGTCCGAAAAGAAAAAGAAAAAGTGGTCTTATGCTAGGTGGCGCAAGCTACCGCCCGTTACAAAGGGCGTAGCCATTAACATCCATCCATCCATCCATCTGGTCCCTCGATTTCCGCCCGATGACGTCATAGAAGTGTCACACTGACGCCGGCCGCGATCCTGGTGGCGTCACGACAGCTGTGGTGGATGTGGCAGACGCACTGTTCAGCTGCAGGTCGTTCTCCAGCCTGACAGTCCACAGAAAGCTTCGGCAGTCAGTAGTTGTCGCGCCGCGACGACAATGACACTCGCGTTCGCTCGTACATTTCTATTTTTTTTTCTGTGGTTTTACCGGGATTTTTGGCGCCAACCGCGCCAGGATCGCGACAACCGACAGCGTGACACTCCGGCCTCTGCGACGTCACTTGTTGTCGCTTCGGGGACCACTTTGGATGTACGGGCGGAATAGGACGCTAGAATACACCGGTCGGAGACTCGTTCGAGGCACCACCGCATACCCGAATGCTGTTGCAGCACTCGAGTCCCATCTATGGCCACGCGCGCTGGCCTCCGAGAAGTGACGTAGAAAGTCCGGCAGAACGGCCTTCTTATATCTAGGAAATGTTAGATAGGCAGTGCTCTGTCACTTGTGCAGCTGCACTGGCAAAATTTTATCTTTATTTTCTCTTTTTTTATTTTGTTTACTTGATGTCCGGTTTATAAATATGTAGTCTTTTTTTACCTTTTAGATTTGTTTAAAAAAATCCGTGAAAGCTACACTAAAGCGGTTTGTGCAGGTGAGCTATACGGCCAAGAGGACATAGTATGGGAGATAGTCGCTGCTATTCGTCGGCTAATTAAGTAAAATTTGTTAACTCTTTAATTAGTGCAAATAGACATATAGCTCCAAATTAGAAACTTTCTGAGCATCATCGAAAACCGATAAATCCACTCTTTTTAGAAGGATATAACGCCGGGGCAGCATTTTACGGCATTCTGTAAAAACGCTCCATATGGACGCGTTTTTAGGTTTCGGTTTCTTATCGGAGCGCATCCTTGCGCCCGCGGTCCTGCTCCCCGGTGTCCGCGGCGCGAAGCCACCCCCTCGCCTCCCTCGTTGGATGGAGGGAAGAAGGGCGCACGTGTGTTGCGCGTCTCGGCCACTGGGGAGCAGGACCGCGGGCGTAAAGATGTCATTGTCACTGCACTACGCATCCTGTACAAATAGACCGAGAAAGCACGCATTCTTTTGATGACATATTCTATATGCTCATTCCACTGAAGATTTTTATCTAGATGTATTCCTAAAGGCCCATTCACACTCTTGTCGCTGATTTGCTTCAAAATTGGCTCAACACACCGATAGACATGGCTCTGCGAGTTCCCCAAGTATTGTGAGAAAAATCGTTTTCATCGTGTTTCTCAAACTGGGAGCCCCTACTGGCAACATTGAAGTGTGACGACAGAAATGGTACAAAGGGGGCAGTAAGCCATGTTCCCAACTGATTACAAGACGTTTGATGGTGGGAAAAGAATGTTTGGTAACTGATTCACTGAGAAGCACGCAAAAAACACTTGATATACTCTGTTTAAGACTACATGCAAGACCTGAAAGTCTTTACCATATGTGACGTCACACCACTGAAGACGCGCGAAAGGTTGAATGCTGGTTTTGGCATCAACTCATTTACGGTTTTCTCAATTGCTATTTTGTACTTGGAGAAAATAAATAGCATACCGTGACGACTGAAGTCCGGGTAGTCAGAAAACGCAATTTGTTTAGGTAGCTCAATAAACGGCCGGAGCACCCCTTTAAAATTTCTTAGGACGAGAGAACACACTGACACGCTGGCGCCATCTATGCGGTGACCCTGGAACTGTATTTCACAAGAGCGAAGGTTTCGCGGGATTTCCGAGGTCAAATGTGCGTAATACCTATGAGAAAGGTTCATTTATAACGTGGACAAAAGTTTTTCGAGCCAAGAAAGAAAGGATAATGCGCGAGAGAAATAGAAAATATGCCGGACCGCCAAGTTTACACTGCTACCCAATAGATGGCGCCACTGTGTCCTCTGGTTTACTCTGGTTGTAAGAAAGTTTAAGGAACCCAGTTTTAAGAGGTT